>PVJA010002695.1:0-72500 GCA_004027025.1 Myocastor coypus | reverse complement strand
AAGCAAGGGTCAAACTTTGGAACATATCTACAATCCTACTAGAATGAAATTTATGATCCTTCTGCCTCAGCTTCCCAGAATGTTGGGATTGCAGGTGTGTGTGTACCATCATCACCCATGGCTTCCAGCAAATGTTTTACCAGTCATAGTACATTTTACTGTGGACTAGCTCTTATTTCAAGTGCTTGATAGCCATATATTACCTACCTGGACAGTGCAGGGTCAGAGGAGCTGATAACACTAGATTGACATCCTGAAGAAGTCTTGAATTTCACTCTTACCTTTGTAGAGTCTCTCAGTGCCCCAAATATAGGAAATATCCATGAAATATTAATTGGTTAGTTAATTATACTAATGGCCTAGGCTCATGTGACTTGTAGCTAGAACCATGGTTTGGGAGAGAGCCTCTGGTTTTTCTGGGGTGTTCAAAAACCTGCTAGGTCAGTTAAGAGATAATCCTTAGTATTCTATTCAGAATAATTTCAAAGGCTGGGATGGAGGAGGGGCTTGCTTCAAAGGCCTTACGAGAGAGAGGTAGAGCCAGGTTGCTAGGACAACGTGTGCAAGATTGAGAGAGAACAATTGGACATTGTTGACTGCACTTGGCCTGGCTGTGGTCTTGCCTTTCGTAACATACTCTCCTTTCACTTGGCACTGGGAAGAACAGTTTTAAGATGGGTATTGAAGAGTGTGGAGCTGGTGGACCATGCGACACCCAGAGTGCTTATGAGCAAGGAGAAAGTGAACGGGGTGTGTGGGGAAGGGGCGCCCAGACACTTCTAAGGCTGCAGGCGAGCTGTTGGGAGGCAAAGCTCCAGGGGCGCTGCTAACTGCCTGTCATGGATGGGGGGATTCTTTAGGGGAGCCCCAGAATGAGTGTGAAATTAAGCTTCTCCTTTGGGCCCAGCAGGTCACTGGACTGAGTTGTTTAAGATTAATTAATAAGTAATTATTTCATACTAACTGGGTTTTATTTGCCTCAATCTTATTCTGTTTGCCATTTAAGTGTTTATATGAGTATTAGTTACTAAATAATGTGTGTGTGTGTGTGTGTGTGTTTCAGTGCTGGGGGCTGAACTCATGGTCTCGCATATGGTAGATAAGTTCTCTACCACTAAGGGAGATTCTCAACCCTTTTATGCTTTTAAATTTTGCGATAGGGTCTCATTAAGTTTCCGAAACTGGCCTTGGGCTTGTGCTCCCTTTGTCTCAGCTTTCAGAGTTTCTAGGATTCCTGATGTTTACTACTGTGCCCATGCATCTCAGCTTTGAAATAAATTCTTAATTTAATTTCTTTTTCTTGTTTCAGAACTTTTGTTTGTTTGTTTATTTATTTTTATGGCCAGCTTACCCTGCCCTGAGGGCAGGGCTGGTGCAGCTTGTGGTGCCGGGGATCGAACCGAGGTCCCTGCAGCCACCTAAGCTTTCCTAAGCAGGTGCTTTAGACCACTGAGGCATCTTGCTGGGCCCTAAATAAATTCTTAATAATGCACTTTGGTTGGGCAATTGCTGCATATGCCTAGCATTTTGCTAAATGTCTTGAGTATTTCATTCCCAAGAAAAGCATAAACAAATGTGTCTTGGTCTACATTTCATCAAGTTTTTAAAAATCGAAGTTTTGAGAGATTAAATGACCTAATAATTGTTTCTATGGAAACAATATAACTAAGGATAACATGCATATGGTGCTTTCTGTTTTTATAAAATACTTATGGGTATCATTCCTCATAAGAACCAAATCAACACTGCAAAATCTGAAATAAATGATGGTGTGGTGATCAGTATGTAGAGTCCTAAAGGATCTGGAATTGAGGAAGGAAGTATCTAGAGATAACTAGAAAGAGCAGGAGCCCACTTTGAAGGCTAGGTCACCTTCAAATTAATCTTTATCTCAGGTTTAGGATACCTGATTTAAGTGTGTGTGTGTGAGAGAGAGAGAGAGAGAAAGAGAGAGAGAGAGAAAGAGAGAGAGAGAAAGAGAGAGAGACAGAGAGTTGAAGTCTTGCTATGTAGTCACAGGTGGCCTTGGACACACGTAGTGATCCTCTAGCCAGTCTACAGACGCACATCGGGCTCTTATCTAAATGCAAAAGGATAAAGTCATCAAGTAAGCTGCAGGCCTTCAAACACCCTTGTCCTAATTTCCCTGCCACTAGCAGTCTGTTTTGATCGCCTCACACCATGGGTTTTGGACACCATGACAATTCTTACAAGGGCTGTAAAAGTCAAAAACTCTGCTGCTCAGTGGAAAGGCAGAAGCAAGCTTTGCATCGTCAAGGGTGAAGCCGCATACAAACCCCTCCCGCTTCATAGCTTCAAAGCTATCAGCTCTTCTCATCAGGTTGATCCCACCCTGGCCATGTAGTTTCCTTTTCAATCGACCTTTGGTGCTATTGCTCTACTCAAGGACAGCCTTCACTTTAGACTAAGACTCTGTCTTAAAAAAAAAGAGAGAGGGAGAGAGAGAGACAGAGACAGAGACAGACAGACAGAGAGAGAGAGAGAGAGGAATTCCAAGGGGTGGAACATAAGATCACTGGCAGTCATGGGCCGTGAAACACCCTTAGGAGCCACATAAGAGCCTGATACTGACCCCTGAGTACTGAATTGAATTTCCCACTCATTCTTCTTCTTCTTCTTTTTCAAACTGGAGGTTTGGTGTGTTTCTCTTATACCTGTGCCACCCCTGCTCACCAAGGGCATAAGGAACAGGGAGTACATATTTTAAATTCATGGATACTGTCAATCGCATTATTGTTCATCAACTTTTCACTCCTTCCACTTTCCCAGTGTGGTAGAATATATTTCTCTATCCCAGTGAACTTGAACCTGGCCCTGCTTTGCGACTTGTGAACATGGGACTTGTTTTGACTAATGAAACATGAATGCGTGTAACATATGCAAAAGCTTTGCATGTTGGGCTTTTGGCTTACGTTCCTCTTTTCCTGCAAACCCTCATGGAATGAGCATTCTTGTGGGATGAGCAAATATGGAGATATTTGAAAAAGAACAAAATAAAACTCAAGAGGAAAGCAGAAATGTTCATTAGCTTAGGCTACTGAATTTTGGAGTTGATTCTTACACAGCTTTCTTAAGTCTCGCTATGCAGTTCATGCTAGCTTTGAGCTCAGTTTTGTAGCCCAGGCTGGTCTCGAACTTGCACCAATCCTCCTGCCTCAGCCTCCCAAGTGCTGGGATTACAGGCATGTGCCACTATGCCCAGCCCTCTTACACAGATTTATGACCTCAGTTCCTGACTAAGGCAGTCACTGTTTGGGTAAAAAAAATTTCTATCTTGATATGATACAGATAATCTACATTAGTATGCTCCGTTGTAGACTCTCGTGAGATCTTGGGATATTGAGCTTGATTTTGCAATTAGATGAGACTTTTCACACATCTCCTTGGGGACATGACAAATTGTTTGGGGGCAGCAAGAAGAGTGAGTGAGTTGTTGCTGACCAGAGGTGTGCTAGTCCCTACTGCTGCTGACCGTATGTTCTGTTTCCCTCCTTCCAGTCATACAACAATAATGATCTTGCCGATCCCTTGTGATTCTGTGGGTCGATTTGTTCTGGTGAATGTTTTGTGAGCAGGAGCGACTCATCGTTGTTAATGTGAGAAGCTCAACAGTTTCTTTTTCGGCTTTCACGCACAGGTTGGTATTAACCCAGTTGATGGCTGGTCTATCAGCTTAGGTTCTGAGTAACGCAGAGAATACGATACTCCCACAAACCCTCAAGCTATTGAGAAGTACACGTTAGTGAGAAAAAGATCTTTGTGGGGTTAAGCTCAGCATAATCTGTAGATGGTGGTAAATCTATTTTTGTATTCGGTGTCTGGATGTTGGCTGGCTGGGTTGAGTTTTTCTGGTATAATAATATACTCAAGCCAGGTGCAGTGGCACATGCCTACAATCCCAGCACTTGGGAGGCAGAGGTGGCACACGCTGTTTGGAGTCAGCGTGGTATTCATCGTGAGTTCAAGGCCACCCTGAACTGCATAGGGAGATCTTATCTCAAAACAACAAACAAGGAGCCGGGCAGGATGGCTCAGTGCCCAGCACCACATGCTGTGCCAGCCCTGCCCTTGGGGCAGGCTGAGCTGGCCATGAAAATAAATAAACAAACAAAAATTCTGAAACAAGAAAAAATAAAATTAAATGAAAAAACAACAACAATAACAAACGAACAGAGCTGGGCGTGGTGGCGCACACCTGTAATCCCAGCCCTTGGGAGGCTGAGGCAGGAGGATTGGTGCGAGTTTGAGACCAGCCTGGGCCATAAAAGTGAGCTCAAGGCTAGCCTCAACTGCACAGTGAGACCCTGTCTCAAAAAAAAAAAAAAAAAAAAAAAAAAAAAAAAAAAAAAAAAAAAAAAAAAAAAAAAAAAAAAAAAAAAAAAAAAAAAAAAAAAAAAAAAAAAAAAAAAAGACAAAACAACAACAAACAAACAAAAACAAAAAACAAAAACACCCCACCAAAACTCAAAACTGGTTTTGTCACATTCTGTTTACATCCTGTTGTTCAACATTCATGCTCCATTGGCTTTATAACATTTGAAATATCAAAAAGAAAGAAAGGCAGACACAGACAAACAGATAGATCATCCTTTTGGCTCACCCAAAGTAACAGGAGCTTGTATAGTTACAAGCTTGTAATGAACTTATTTTGGTAATGAGTATTTTTTTTTTCCAGAACCAGGAATTTGGTAGTGAATACTTTAAACAGGGAAAATATCTGTTGTTTATTTAAAAGTTGGATTCTTAGATTACCTCATTATTAAGGAATCTTAAGTACATTACATAATCAAAGCACTGTACTACATAATACAGCTACAGCCTGGGCTGAGGGTGTGTAAACCCTATCATAGGATTGTACAATATGACCAGTATTTGAGGTTTTCATGAAATAATTAAAATCTAAGTGATTACTTCCTCTCTTGTTGAGCAGTACTGGATACAAGCATACTTTCTTTTGCCCAAATTAAAAGTTTTGGGGCTAGCTACACTTCCTGTTGGTGAGCTAGACAGTTCAAAGACGAAGCATATAATCATCTCTCTGATAAATAATGCCAAGACAAACTCAAAATATGTTAGCTGCTTGCTCCAGGAAATAACTTATGAACTCACACACAAGTCTGCTTGCTGAACAGGCTGATGCCTACAGATGTGGAAGTCCTCGCCTCTCCGTAGCCTTCAGTACAAAGTTACAGTGCCACGAATTGTCTATTTTCCAACGCTTTCCTAGTTTGTAAAAGAAAAATCATCTGTCGGTTTTGTGCTGTTCTAACAGAATGCCAGCTACTGTCTACAGAGAGCAGGGAGATATCTCTCTCTCAGTGCTAGAGACTGAGATTTCCCAGGTTAAGGGGCTCACACTTGAGCAGGACGTCTCTGCTTCATGATCTCATGACAGGAGTGGGGAAAGGCCATCAGGACATCTGTGTGTGTGTGTGTGTGTGTGTGGTCTGGGAGTGGTGGGGCACAGCTGTAATCTCAGCACTCTGGAAGGCTGAAGCAGTAAGATGATAAGTTTGAGATCTGCCTGAAGAACTTCATTAGATTCTGATTCAAAGAATAAAAGAGGGCAGGGCATCTAATTCTCTGGTAGGACCAGAGGTCAATGTCTAGTATCATAAAAACAGTGACGGAACAACAACGGTGCTGCCTTGGGGGTGATGTTTCTGGTACATACACTTTTGAGCACGTAAGTAGCATACACACAGCCAAAACTCCATCACCACTCAATCTTGGTGATAAAGCCCGAAAAACACTTGATCTTTTTTTTTTTTTTTTTTTTTCCATTCTGAGCTCCTGCTAGACTCTGGTGATGGTTTTTGTTTCCTGCAGCAAGTCTGAAAAACCACTGTTCCTTGACCAAAGGATTTTCGCACAGTCTTGAAGAAGCATGGGAGTGAGGTTATTCTTTTTTCTACAGCAGTAGAAATTATGCTTTTAGGAAATATTTGCTTATTGGAAATAAAAAGTAGTATTTTGTCGGAGTCCCTTCCTGGTTCTCGTCTCGGCCTAAGAAGTCTAAACTTACAATCCTAAAACCACATTATTGGAATTCCACCAAGTTAATTCCAATCTACCACTCCCAGCGCAACCCACGGCGATAACAAAGACCTAAGACATATATATATATATATAGAGCCAAGGGGCCGTAAGTCCAGTCATGAAGATAGCTTTCTGGAACCAAGAGAGCGACCCAGGGTTGCACTTGGGTTTTATTCCTTGGAGAAGGAGGAGTGGCTTGCGAAAGGGAATTGTGGGATGAAAGTGAGCACTGAAGAGAATTGTGGGAAGAAGATGAGCACTGTGAGCGGGGCTAGGTAGGAGGTCTGTATTCACCTCCGCCATTTTCAGAGATACGCAAAGGAAGCAATTTGCATTATGCTATTGAGATAGTATCTAATATTTTGGGGTTCTGGTGCTTCAGCTCTGGTGTATAATCTTTCAAGCCCCAGGAAGTCATAGCCTCTGTCTCGAGGCTCGATCCCAGATGACACCGTGGAGCATTGGCTCGTCGTCCTGTTATCAGGGAAACACGTGTGCCATCTTCAAAAATTACCACCAGCACTGCGGCTACACCAATACACACTGCTTAAGGCCAATTGAGAGGATAATGGGAAGTCCTAGCCAGCTCTGTACATTTCAATACAAGGGATCAGGGCAGGCTCAGTCAAAATGGAGACAGTCGCTCTTCTTTCAAGGAGAGCTGCTCAGGTGGTCCTCCACAGTATTTTACTCTGCTAAAACTTACATTTAAATCTTACATTTCTCCTAAGTTGGCACATAGTTCAAGCTTCGAGCATTCCACTTTTCAAGTAATGCATATGGAGTAAGACCTACAAGGAAGCTTTGGGTCTGGTGAAATTGGAAGCACCGCAGGTGGCCTAAGTACAAATTCCTCATCCTACTCCTTTCCCTGGGCCAAACAGCCCTCCATAGACAAGATCCCCCATCTTGCCAAGTGCTGAAGACTGGGCTGTCCTCTGCTGCCAGCCTGGGTGTTACTCAGCGGGGCCACGCCATCCTCCCTTGGCAACCGGAGGACACTGCTCTGGACAGACATGGCTGCCATGGCCTCTGCCTGTTTACTCTGTTCCCAAGGGCAGAGTATAAGATGTCCTCTAATGGCACTGGACGGTGATGCCACCTCACTGGTCTGATGCCAGGATCCAGTATTCTGGCAGGGGTGGAGCAGTGCCTCACTGTGCACAAAACATCACTGCTCTGTACCATGACCATGCTGCCTGGTTCTGAGAGAGAGAGACGGACAGGAAACAAATGGCCATGCAGTGACTGCGATGAAATCATGCTTCACATTCCCAGTGGCAATGTCAGGGTGCTTGCGTGAGCTGTTTATGTCTTTTGAACATTTATCTATCAAGTTCCTACTTAGAGTCAGATTGATTTCTTTCAGTAATGATATAGATGAGATGTAAAGGGCTCTTGTTTGTTGGTTTGGTTTTTGCGCATCGAACAAAACTCAAGACTGAGCCCAGGGCCTTGCACATGTGTACTAAACAAGCGCTCTGCCACTGAACTACGAGGGCATCCTCTTTTGTCCAGTTTTTATGCATGGTTTTCTCTATATGCAGTTCATTTTTTGTACTTTATCATACAGATTTGTGTTTTATTTTTCTTTTTTAAAAATGTATTTGGTGTTACAGGGTCTCACTAAACAGCTCAGACTTGTAGTGATTTTTATGCTTTCAGCTTCCCCAGCGCTGGGGTTATAGGCAAGCGCTACACCCGTACTCTGGCCGGCTCAGCCTGCCTGGTGGCAGAGACCAGCAGGACATACTGAGGATCAAACTGTGGTCTCTCTGCTTTCTTGAGCTTGCCTAAGCAGGTGCTTCAGTCTGCTGAGCTATCTCACCAGCTTCTGCTTTGTTTTCTTGAGACAAAGTCTTGCAGGAAGGTCTGATGATCCTTCTGACCTAGTTTTCCAAGCGCTGGGATTACATGCACGCACCATTACGTCTGGCACTAGCATTGCTGTAACATTTTGTTGTCAAACCCATCAATATTTTCCTTCCTGGTTGTTTTTGTACCTTTTCTCTTAGATCTTTTCCTCTTCATGAATTTGATAAGTGTTCATTTATTTTTCACATTTTTTAAAAAGAGAATTACACACATATATCCCACGCCCCTTAAGAAACACCAAATAAAGCCAGGTATGGTGGTGCACACCTGTAATCCTAGTGCTCTAGGAGGCTGAGGCAGGAGGGTGGTGAGTTGTAGTTCTGCTTGTACAGCAGAGAATCCCAAAATAAAAAATAAGAAAAACCTAGGGTCATGGCTTGGTGCAAAGGCCCTGTTTTTTAATTCCCAGTACTTCAAACCAAATGAAAGGAATACAAACAGACAGATAAAGGGAAAAACAAAAACAAAACCCCATCAAATAGTATACCAGACTCAGGCGAAAAGAGGGGTCCAAAATTTTCTTTTCAGAATTTGTATGCCCGCCTACACACGTAAATTTTATTTTACTTTAATTTTTTTTACTATGAACTCTGAAAATCCATTTTTGTTTCATTCAACAAGTATTTCTTAGCCCTGAAGTGGTATGTGGCACTGCACAATATGTTAAGGATACATTGGTATGCAAAGTAGCAAGTTCTTTGCTCTGACTCAGTTTAACTTCAAAAGGACAATAGTCAATAAATGTAAATAAATCCATAAAGAATACAAATGCTAGTGTCATGTGTGCTCAAATGGAAATGAAAACAATCTGTTATGAGAAAAAAATTATGAGATATCTTTATATCTGGTGTTTTGGAACTTTTTCCCTGAATGACATTTTTTTTATTACTATAAACTTTAAATAAGGATGGCTTAATATAAACTGATGCTTCTTTTAGCTTTCTTAACGACGTTTCTAGGATCTCTTTCTAGGTTAGTGGATTACTTTTAAAGATAGCTACATAATTTTCCTCGAAACATTTCAGGATGGTGAGCAACTATACTTTTAGCCTCCCATATTACATATACTGCTTCAGTGTGCAGTTTTACAAATATATCTTTATACACTTGAAACAATATCTCATTTACTATTTATTTATTTATTTATTTATTTATTTATTTATTTATTTTGTGTCTTTTTGAGACAGGGTCTCGCTATGCAGTTCAGGCTAGCCTTGAGCTCACTTTTGTAGCCCAGGCTGGTCTCGAACTCGTACTGATCCTCCTGTCTCAGCCTCCCAAGTGCTGGGATTACCCAGCCTGCCAAGTGCCACCATGCCTGGCTGATATCTCATTTACTTTATATGAGACAGGGTTTTGCTGTGTAGTTCAGGCTGGCCTTACACTCACTGTGTTGCCCAGGCTGGCCTTGAACTCACAACAATCCTCCTGCCTCAGCCTCCTGAGTACTGTGATTACAAGTGCGCACCATCACACGTGGCATGAAACAATATCAACCGTTAAATTTTCATGATTGGCAGTTCTGGGTGAAGGCATTTGTTTAGTAAGAGCTTCTACTTATTAAGAAAACAACATTTTGCTAATAAACAATACTTTTTAACTATGAACTGAGATTAAATTTTTTTCAGACTTTGAGCTGAAATTGTTCAAAAAAGATTGGAAACAATCTACCAAAAAGATTCGACAACTATAAATACATATGCCCTGATTGTTGGAGCACCCGATTTTATAAAACAAACTCTGCAGGATGTAAAGGGAGAGAGGGCCCCAATATAATAATAGTGGGTGGCTTTAGTGGCCTATTCTCACCAATAGATCATTCACAATGAACAATCAACAAAGAAACATCAGAGTTAAATTAGACTATAGATCAAACAGACTTAACAGGCATCTATGGAATATTCCATCTGAGTACAAAATAAGCATTCTTTGCATTTGTTTGTTTGTTTGTTTGAGACAGAGTCTTGCTGTATAGTTCAGGCTATCCCTAAATTTACTTTGAGACGCAGGCTGGCCTCAAATTTGCAGCAATCCTCCTGCCTCAACTTTCCAAGTACTGAGGTTACAGGCATGCACCACCATTCCTGGCCCAAACATCCTTTCCTGTTTTTGTTTGTTTCTGTCTCTCTGTCTGTCTCTGTCTCTCTGTCTCTGTCTCTGTCTCTGCCTCTCTCTCTCTGCTCAGCCCACCCTGGGGGTAGGGCTGGTGTGGCACGTGGTGCCAGGGATCAAACTATGGTCCTTGCATTTGCCTAACCTTGCCTAAACAGGTGCCTTAGACTGCTTAGCTATCTTACCAGCACCCAAACATTCTTTTTATCAGCATATAGAACTTTTATTTAAACAGGTGACCTGTTAGGTCATAAAACAAGTCTCAACAGATACAAACTACTGAACATTTTCTTGCCACTTACTGGCTATCACAGAATAAAACTAGGAAGCCACAGTGAAAGAAAGCACAGAACCATACAAACGCATGTGCATTGAAGGAAAGGGAAATCAGGACCGAGCAGGAAGCTTGCAGCTGTGAGTACCTGGATTGAAAAGTGAGATCTCAAATAAATATCCTCGTGATGCATCTCAAGGTCTGAGAAAACCAGGAATAGACTGAACCAGGGGTTCTCAACCTTTCCAATGCCATGACCCTGCAATACAGTTCCTCATATTGTGGTGACCCCAAACCAAAAAATAATTTTGGTTGCTACTTCAAAACTGTAATTTTGCTACAGTTATGATTTGGAATGGCTTTAGGCGACCCCTGTGTTTTGGTTGCTTGACCCCCACTGGGTTCGCGACCCACAAGTTGAGAATCACTGGACTAAACGCACAACCAGTACAAGGGAAGAAATAAAAAGATCAGAGGAGAAACCAATGGGAAGAAAGTAAAAACAATATAGAGGGCCAATGAGGTAAGAATTGGCTTTCTGCAAAGATAAGCAAATAATAATAAATAATAAACTCTTCACCATACGAAGTAAAGGAAGAGAGAAAATCCAAATGAATAAAAGTAGAGGTTTTTTTTTTTTCTGTAGTTTAGGGAAGGGTCTACAGGGTGTTCAGGGTCTCACTACTAGATCAGACTCATAGGGTTCCGCCTGTTTACAGCCTCCCAAGAGCTAAGATTACAGGCGAGCCACCATGCCCGGTCTCAATTGCCACCGCAGTGCGCCCCAGGGATGGGGCAGGCAAGCTTTAATTTGGCTGGTCCAGGATTTTAAAAAATGAATATTACAACATACTACTGAAATCCATAGGATCACTAGAGAATATTTTGAAAAGTCATAGCCGAATAAACTGGAAAATGTAGAAGATATGGGCATATTTTTGGACACATATAACCTACTAAGATCAATTGCCCTTTCAGGTTTTATATAAGAAGATACAAAATATTAAATAGATTAATAACTAGCAATGAAATTGAAGAAGTAATAAAAGTCTCCTCACAAAGGAAAGCCATGGACTAGGCAGATGCACTGTTGAATTTTATCAAACTTTATTATTTAATTTAAAAATTATTGTTGTTACTATACTATTTTGAGAGAAGTCCTTTCTATGTAGTTCATTCTGGCCTTGAATTCATTATTTTTATTTTTTATTTTCCTTACATAATTCAGGCTGGCATTGAACTCACCCTGTAGCTCAGGCTGGCCTCAAAATTGTGGCATTCCTCCTGCCCCAGCCTTCTGAGTAGTGGGATTACAAGTATATAGCACCATACTCACCTTATAATTAAATTTTTAAAGAAGAGTTTTTCATAAAATATAAATGGGAGGAATGTTTTTAAACTCATTCTAAGAGGCCAGCATTACCTTGTTACCAAAACCTGACAAAGACACAACAAAAAGAGAACAGTTGCACATGGTAGCATAGGCCTGTAATCCTAGTACCTGGGAGGCTGAGGCAGCAGGCTGACTATGAGTCTGAGGCCAGCCTCTCAAAGAGAGATCAGGGCGAGCCTGAACTGCAAAATAAATACATCCATACATCCATACATCATACATACATACATACATACATACATACATACATACATACATACTATGGGCCAATGGCCTTGATGGACCTAGACCAAAACCAAACAACAACAATAACAACAACAACCGCTCAATAAAACACTAGTGAATCAAATCAAACAGAATTAAAAAGTTTGTATACCTTGGTTTTATTATTTTAACGTTACAGAGAAAATTGATCTTAAACAAATCAACACATATAACACAGAATCATTTGAAAATCACACGGTCATTTCAAGGGAAGCAGAACAAGCCCTTGATAAAGTTCAATGTCCATGTATGAGCAAAGCCCTCAACAAACTCATTTTACAGGACTTTATCCTGACATGAAGAAGGCTAAGACAAAGCAAGAGCCAACACTGTACCAGGTGGGGAAAAACGGAAAGTATCTCATCTGAAATCAATGACAAAACCGGAAGTCTATTCTCATTACTTCTGCTCCATCTAAAACAGAAATTTTAACAAACCAAAGTTGAAAGTTTAGCCAAGCAATCAGTCAAGACAAAGAAATACAGGGGGTGCAGATACAGAGGCAGTAAGCTCATTCACTCCCACTTACAGATGAAATGACACCATTCTTATAAAACCCTGAAGATTCCGCCAGAAAGCTCTCAGCATAGAGTTTAAAAATTCTGCAAAGTAGAAGGGTATAAAATAAACATACAAAAAAAGGTTGCTTTTCTAAATGTTTTTTTTTTTTTTTTTTTGGGGGGGGGGGGGGAATACCAGTAATCAAACTCAGGACACTGAGATTGCCAGGCAGGTGCTGTGCTTCTGAGCTACATCCCTGGTAACAGTTGCTTTTCCGTACACCAAAAATGAAATTGCTGGGGGCCCGGCAGGATGGCTCAGTGGTCTAAAGTGCTTGCTTAGGAAAGCTTAGGAGGCTACAGGAGGCCGCGGTTCCATCCCTGGCACCACATGCTGCACCAGCCCTACCCCCAGGGCAGGCTGAGCCGGCCATAAAAATAAATAAATAAACAAACAAAAGTTCTGAAACAAGAAAAAAAAAATTCTAAAAAAACCCCAAATGCCGGGCGTGGTAGCTCACGCCTGTAATCCCAGCACTCGGGAGGCTGAGGCAGGAGGATTGGTGCGAGTTCGAGACCAGCCTGGGCTACAAAAGTGAGCTCAAAGCCAGCCTCAACTGCATAGCGAGACCCTGTCTCAAAAAGACAAAAAAAAAAAAAAAAAAAAAAAAAAAAAAAAAAAAAAAAAAAAAAAAAAAAAAAAAAAAAAAACCCAAAAAACCCACCCTCCCAAAAAAGAAAAACCAAAAGTGAACTTGCTGAAAAAGAAATCAAGAGGACAATCACCTTCAAAATACCCTCAATAACAAAATATTTAAGACTAAACTTACCCAGGGAGACATGCTGCCCTTGTGAAAATTGCGAAAAGTGAAGAAAGAAATTGCAAAAGATGTGGGAGGGGAAAGACCTTGTCTGTTCAGAGGTGAGCAGAATGAATACTATTAAACAGCCCTATGGCCAAAAATGATCTACAGGTTTAAGACAATCACCAGCAAAATAGGGATACTATTCTTCACAGAACTAGAAAAAAAAATGCTAAAATTCATGTGAAAGCAAAAAATTCTGCCAACAGCCAAAGCAATTGTGAGTACAAAAGAGAAATGCTGAGGTTATCATTCTGCCTCAATTTGAATTGAGATTCAGATTCAAAGTAATGAAAAGCATGCTACAGCTGTAGAAATGGACACATAGATTAACAGAATAAAACTGGGGACACAGAAATGAACCCATTACTGGCTGAGTCTCCACAAAGGAGACAAAAACATACATTGAAGAAAAGACAACATCTTCAATGAGTAGTGCTGGGAAAATAATATCCATGTGCACAAGACTAAAACTAGAACCGTGGGTCTCATCTTTGACAAAAATCAACTTAAGGGCTGGCAAGATGGCTCAGTGGTCTAAAGCCCTTGCTTAGGCTACCACAGGGACCATGGTTTGATCCCTGGCACCACATGTTGCGCCATAAAAAAAAGAAAGAACATGTGCTACAAATTGTTATAAAAGTGAGACATTAACCAGTTTTTCCAGCATCAGTTTTTAAGACTTTTTTTTTAAAAAAATGTATTTAATATAAGGTCTCACTACATAGCTTGGACTTGCAGTGATCCTCCTGTTTTTGTATTTTTTTTTTAAAAAGTCAATGGAAGTAAACTTTTTAGTATGCAAATAATTTTGACAACTAAATAATCCAGTTATTTATTATATAAAATTATTTAGATTTTATCTTTCTTTAAATTACATTTGGTGCATTCCAGATAGTTACTCGGACAGCGACTTGATCGCTTTGAGTTTGTTTTCAATGTTTTTACTGTGTTGAGTATATAGTGTTGGCATGATTGTTTTAAAAAGTGTGATCCTAGAGTCTTTGCTAGATTCTCTTGGACTCAACAAATACACTGTTCTGGCTGATTAGAATTTGAATATATCCTAAATTTGCATTCTAGGGTAATTTGATTTTACAGAATTGTGATCACTTGGATTTCATCTTCTACTCTCAACCTAGGCATGTGAGATTTACCAACAGATTCCTGTGGACATGTGTTCAGATTTTGAAGCTTCTATTTCACATAGCTCCTTTCTAAAATCTTCTCTAAAAATTCTGGTACTTTGCCAAGGCGTACTTCGACTCAGTCATTTCAACTCATCATGAGTGCTGTGTTCTACCTGGATTTCTCCCTCCTGTGGCAAGTCTAGAGAGAGAAATTACTATGGGAAGAAAGCTGTTGTAATAATGGATATCACCTCTGTTTGCATTTATTGAACTCTGTCCACTATCTGAATATGACTGTTCTCTTTTTTTTTTTCACAATTGTGGTTATTTATGGAAACTCAGTGCATAACTTTTTCCCCAAATAGAAATTATGGTAAGTGGAAAAAAATAAAGTTTCTAATACTAGGAGAAAATATCATACCATGTCATAAGTAGATTGTAAGTCAAAGGTACAGTATAAGTCATAAAACCAAAATTAAACTTAAAAACATTCAGAAAACTAATCAAATATTAATCTATATAAAATTAAATTAAATATTTAAAAACAATATTCAAAAATTAAAAATTAAATTATGAATCAAAAAAAATTATGAGTCCAACTACGAGGCCAGAATGTAGCGTACATATGTATGCTGCTGTGATCAATTCAGAGTACTCACACAGTATTTGAATAGGTTAATATATATATATATATATATATATATATATATATATATATCAATTAAGATAAACTTTTCACGATAGTAAAGAATTACTAAGAATAAAACATCAAAGGTACTAGAATGACAACTATATGACCAGCACTTCTAACAGTTTGGAGATAGGATATCACACAAAGTTCTGTCGTGGACATGGGCAGTGTCCATGACACTGGTGGCCAGGTATCACTTGTGGGACTGAGAAACTATTTCCTTGATATCCACCCTTCAGACCTGGAAAGAATCATGACCTATAAGGTGCAGAAATCCATTTGTAGAATATGCTGATGGAAATATTTTGCTGCTGTATATAAAAGAATAATTGAAAGACTGCTGTTGTATACCTTTTTCCCATGTTTAATTGTTTGCCCTATTTTGTGGGTTCTTTCTGTTCTCATTCATGGAGTTGTGGTCATTTTGATCCCTCTCTAGGATATCTTTTAGTAGTCTGTGTAGGGTTGGTTTTGCTGTCATGAAATTCTTTAGTTGTTCTTTGTCCTGGAAATATTTCACTTCTCCATTAAACTTGAAAGAGAGTTTTTCAGGGTATATCAGTCTGGGTTTGAATTTGTTTTTTCATAAGACTTGTAGTACTTTGCTCTGTGCTCTTCTTGACTTAATGGTTTTTTAAGAGAAATCTGCCATTATTTTGATGAGCTTTCATTTAAGATATGATCTATTTCTTTTCTCTAGTGGTTTTTAGTATACTGATTCTGTGCTGAATTTCTGGGATCTTGATTATTATATGTCTCGTGGTTTTAATTGGGTTGATGTTATCTGGAGTTCTATATGCTTCAGTTAACTGAATGTCAGATTATTTCCCCATATTTGAGAAGTTTTCTGCTATTTTTTCTGCCCATATTCTTTTTATATCATTTGTACTGACTCCTTTTTTCTCACTGATGCCTATTTAGGCTTCTGTTGTTCATCTTTGCATCATCTTGCAGATGTTGAATTATTTTTTCCTGCATCATAGTTGTTTTTGTTTTTTTTTGTCTTTTTAAGTTCCTGTGTAGCACTTTTTTTCAGGCAAGTGCTTATTCTGCTGAGCTATCTCCCCAGTCCCTATGTAGCACTTTGAATCTGCTTTATGCATTCTATTTCTTTCCTATATTGCTCATTCAAGGATTCCATCATTTTTCTATTTTTCTATTCTCCTCTATTTTTTAAGTGTCTTCTTTAGGATTCTTTCATTATGGTTACCATATTTTTTTTTACTTCAGAAATTATTTCTGATCTGATTTCCTATATACCTTTCTGCAGTTGTTTCTTCAGATGCTATTATTTCAAAGATTTCAGGTATGTGATTTCCAATTTCTTCTCTGCTATTGTCTCCTGCATTTGTTCTGGGGTCAGGGCTTAAGATGGCATTTTGCTCCTTCTCTTTATCATTTTGTAGAGCACTGTCTTCTGACTGTTGGTGTAGAGCTTTGGTACAGTTATTGCCTTATCAGTAGGTCCAGATCTACCAAGTTCCAACTCATCCATGTAGATGTGGCTTGGGTCTGGCTGCTGTACTCTACTTGTTCCTGCTGCAGCCCTTGGAAGTAAACCCACTGTGCCACTCTGGCAAGATGTTCTGTTCCTAGATCAGCTGGGTGGGTCTTGCCTCTAGCCTCTCTGCAGTGAGTCCTGTCACAGGTCTCCACATCAGGCCTCTCTGGTAAAGGAAGTTACAGACAAACATACCTGGCCTGGGCACTGACTTGAACGAGGATCTTGGGGACCCTGGGCTGCCCCTCTCACATGCTGGTCCTAGGCACTGGCTCAAATGCTGATTCCAAGGACTCTGGGTGGTCTCACACATGCCAGGCATGGGTGCTGGCTCTAATGAGGATCTAGAGGGTCCACACTGCCCTACTCACTGATCCTCCTGTTTTCAGCCTCCCCGGTGCTGGAATTACAGGCATATGATACCATACTTGGTCTCAGTGGCTGGCTCAATGGTATCCCGAGGGCAAAGTCAGCCCAGCATGTGATGCTAGGGATCAAACCCTGGACCCTGGGCTTGCCTAAAAGGGTGCTTAGTCCACTGAGCTATCTTGGTGGCCCTTCAGCATCAGTTTTTTTGGGGTGGGACTGGGGTTCAAACTCATGACTTTGCACTTGCCAGGCAGGCACTTGTGTCACAGAGCTATCTCCCCGGCCCCTACAGCATCAGTTTTTAATGAGACAATTTTCCTCAAGAATATGTTTTAAGTCAAAGAAAGAAACTATACCATGTCTCTCCCTCTCTACTAAAATCAAACAAAAATGGATCAGGGACCTATATCTGAGGCACAAATATTAAAACTGCTACATGGTAACAAAGGGAAAACATTTGAAACTACAGGCATAGACAGGGAGCCCCTGACCAGAATTGCAAAATTCTGAGAATCAACAAAAAGGGTTACACAAATTAAAAAGCACAGAAACCCAATAGAATAAAGAAATAACCCATAAGATGGAAAACATTGTTGTCTGCTCCTTCACTATCAGAGGTCTTATAATTAAACTATACAAAGAACTTAAAAATTAAACTCTCCAAGCAAACAATTCAATCAAAATATAGCAATGGAACTGAACAGACAGTCCTTAACAGAGGAACAATGACCAGTAAGTGCTTAAAATATACTGACCATCTTTAACTCTTAGAGAAATGCAAGTGAAAACAACTCAAATTCCAGGTTAACCCAATCAGAATGGCTGTCACCAAGAGCACAGAAAACAACAAATACTGGGGAAGCTATGAGAAGAAAAGAACTCTTCCACATTGTTGGTGGGAGTGTAAGCTAATGTAACTACTATGGAAATCAGTATGGTGATTACTCAAAAAACCAAACTCAGTGACCCAGCTATATGTCCTCTGGGTATATTTCTAAAAGAATTAAAATTATAACTCTACTATAGGTAACTAAATTAAAAACTAGTAGACAGGAGAAAAGAATGAAAAAAATATATATACAATATAGCTAAGATAATTATACTATTAATGTCTATTAGTTCATTGAAAGGAACTGTATGTGCTTATATTATTTGATCAATTTTCATGCTTATATCTTGTAATCTGAGCATTGAAGATAATAATATGCAATAGAATAATCTCTGTTAATTTCTTATGAACTTGTTCTGGAATACCGCATCATTGTTTTCCTTTAAAACAATAATAATAAAGAAATGAATCACCAGCCAGAGAGGGATTTGGCTCTCAAGGAAACCAGTATGGCAACGAGGCATATCAAAGCTGTGGATAGAAATCTCAAAGACATGGGGCTAGGGAGAGAGTTCATGAGCAAAAACCAAACTAAATGGGAAATACTTCAAAGAATCAACACCTGGGATGTCACCTTTTTCAAAAGCTTTTACACTTCAAAGCAAATTTCCAGGAAGTAAAAAGAAAACCCACAAACTGGGAAAGTGTTATAACTGACTGTCCCTTCAACAAAAGCTTTCTATCGAGAACATACAAAGAATTAAAAAAAAAAAAAAAACCCAGGCCCCCCAAATTCAAAGACTCAATCCAAAAAAATGGGCGTCTGAGATGAATATACACTTCTCATAAAAAATACAAATGCCGAATAAATATATAAAAACATGTTCACCATTATTGGTCATTTGAGAAATGCAAATATGACACTGAGATTCCATCTCAGCGCAGAAAGAATGGTTAGCATCAAGAAGTCAGCCAATAACATGCTGGAGAGGCTGTGGAGAAAAAGGAACCGTTCTACACTGTTGGTGGGAATGCAGACTGGCACAACCATTATGGAAAGCAGTGTGGAGATTCCTCACAAAGCTAGCATTAGAGGCCGGGCGTGGTGGCGCACGCCTGTAATCCCAGCACTTGGGAGGCTGAGGCAGGAGGATCGCTGTGAGTTCGAGACCAGCCTGGGCTACAAAAGTGAGCTCAAGGCCAGCCTGAACTGCACAGTGAGACCCTGTCTCAAAAAAGACAAAAAAAAAAAAAAAAAAAAAAAAAAAAAAAAAAAAAAAAAGCTAGCATTAGAGACCTCATTCAAGCCAGCTATTCCTTTCCCGAATACTTTTCCAGAAGAACTGAAAACCTCATACCATAGTGATATATGTATGTCCATGTTTACACCAGCATAATTTGTCATAGCTAAGTCCTGGAAGCAACCCAGATACCCATCAACTGAAGAATTGGTAAAGAAGTTGCATCACTTTTACACAATGGAGTATTATTCAGCTATAAAAGAGGACAAAGTTGACTCTTCTGCAAGTAAGTGGATGCAAGAAGAGCACATACTCTTAGGTGAAATAAATTAGACCCACACGTACAGACATTGAATTTTCTCCTTCGTGTAAGAACCTGAAAGAAAAATATGGAATCGGAAGGGTACAAGAAATACTGAGAAAAGGGAATGAACTTATTCAAAATGAAACAGTTATTGAGTTGATGAGAGCAGGAGAGGGAGTATGGGAAAAAGATTTATCTATGAATGTAAGCAGAATAGTTTGAACAACTGTACTGTGCATTTGTGTTGGTCTACAGAAAGAAGCAGTTAATGCTTTAATTTATTTCATGTCCTTTTAAAAAAATTGTTTGTACTTTTTGTCTTCTTAATTTCTTACACATTTCTTTCTTCTTCCAATTTACATGCCTATGTCTGGTAATATGAATAACAGGTTGGAAGATGATACTAGGTATTATTACAACAAATATGTGAAATTCCTAGTACTTTGTTAAGTGAAACTCTATATCACTTGTAGGGTTTTCTGTTTTAATTCTAATCTGTACTTTCTTTAAGAAGAAATGAATCAACAGCAGCAACAACAACAAAAAACAAAACAAAGTAGTGGTTGGAAACACATTTAGAGAGAGCCAGCCTGACAAGTGCAAGTGCAAGGACCTCAGTTCAATCCGTTGTAAAAAAAAAAAAAAGGCAGACCTCAAGATGGAGATTCAATAGCCAGGCCTACACACCTCCCTCCAGATAAATAGCAGTTTGAGATTTACTGTAATTAACACTACAAGGCACAGGCAGCCTAGGTACACATCAGATGCATAGGTGGGTGATCACAGCACCCCACCCACCTTCCCATCCTTTTCCAGGAAGGCCTTTGTTCTTTCTATGTCAGCAGCTCTAGATAAGCTAAGGTGACTGATGCTTGCTGTATACCCTTAATAAATGCCTGGATTCTCTATTATATGGATATTAGCTAAGCAAGTATACTCATAGTCATACAGGTTGATTGTGGTTGGACTCATAGCTACTCAAGTTGTAGTTCAGCTATACAACATCATCCTTGGTCAAAAACCCTCGGCGTCAGCCTACTCAGGACCTTTTCTGTCTTTTTAAAAAAAATTTATTTATTATTTTTTTTCTTGTTTCAGAACCTTTGTTTGTTTATTCACTCATTTTTTATGGCCAGCTCAGCCCACCCCGAGGGCAGGGCTGGCACAGCATGTGGTGCCGGGGATCGAACTGCGGTCCCTGAAGCTGCCCAAGCTTCCCCAAGCAGGCGCTTTAGACCACTGAGCCATCCCGCTGGGCCCCCCTTTTCTGTCTTTCACGAGCTTTCTGACAATAAACGTTTCCTGCTCTTAACTTTCTTTGTCCTCAAATCCATTATTTAGTTTTGGGACAAATGAACTTAGCACATATGATATTTCACAGGTTAAGGGTCACTTCCTAGTGGGAGTACTCTAGTGATACGTACATACCCTTGTTTCTAGCTGTGCCATTCACTCTACAGCCTAGAGGTCTATCCATGGTCAAATGGATAAAGTAAATAATAGCATACATGCCAGGTGAGTTTCATTCAGCTATAAAGAAGGATATGTTCTTGCTATTTGCAGGAAAATGGGTAGCTCTTGAGACCATAGTGTTAAGTGAAATAAGCCAGACCCAGAAAATTAAATGCCACATGGTTTCCCTTGTGTGAGAGTCTCAAGTTAGAAATAAAGAGTAGAATAAGAGAGAGATGGTTAAGAAAGAGTGACGGGGTCACAGAAGGAGGCTACAGAATAAGAAGAGAAGGGGAAGTGTGTGGAGGAAAGAAGATCCAAAAATCAAGATATGATTTGTATGTGCACTGATTTCCCATGAGAACGCAAACATTAAGTTTGGCAAACATCAGCCAAATAAAAAGAAACATTGAAGAAAATCCCACATTACTATAAATAATGAGATTAATTTTTGCTATAATTTTGAGACACATGTGGCTTATTTTTGCAAAAGGGATATTATGGAGACTCAATTTTTCCCCCCAAGATGGCTTCCGAGTGTCTCAGCACCATTGAGAGCGTATCAGTTTCCCCCACGTGTTGATATCTTGCCTTTACTGTCTCTTAACTTCCTTTCTACATGTGGATCTATTTCTTTACTTTAAATTTTACTCCAATTGATCTTCTCATGCATTAGACCCAAAACTTTAAAATGATGATGCTTTATAATACATTCCATGCAGCACTTTTTATACTCCATCTGGAACTGATTTTGATCTATGATGTCATGTGAAACTATACGTGCCAGATAGAATCTCTCTATAACACAGAGAAGTTAAAGAAAATGGAGATGGCAGGAGGTAGCATTTCATCATTTGCTTGCATGAAAGATTCATGAAAGGTTGGAAGAGGGAAAGGATAATTGATGGCGTGGTGTTCTTTATTTTATCATTAAAATATGCTTCTTCTTCCTCTTCTTCCTCCTCTTCCTCTTCTTCACCTTCTTCCTCTTCTCTTCTTCTTCTTCTTCTTCTTCTTCTTCTTCTTCTTCTTCTTCTTCTTCTTCTTCTTCTTCTTCTTTTTCTTCTTCCTCTTCTTCTTCCTCTTCCCCTCCTCCTCCTCCTTTTTATTACTGGCTCAGCCCTCCCCGGGGGCAGGGATGGCTTGGCATGTGGTGCCAAAATTGAACTGCCATCCCTGCACTTGCCTAAGAAGGAGCTTTACGCTGCTCAGCTATCTCGTCAGTCCTATTTATTATTATTATTTTCATTATGATTAAAATATAATTAAAGAATGTTCAGTGATTATTGGTGCCAAATACATGACCCTTTTGATCACTTTTTGCTGCTTTTATAGTTATTTGAAAATATTAACAATGGTTTTGCTGGATTAATTATGCTAGCCTGTATTATGTTATTATGCTAACTTGCCTTTCTATCCTTATGCTTTCGTTCTTGCTTCTGTATTTTTTTTTTCTTGAGACAGGGTTTCACTACGTAGTCTAGGGTGGTCTTGAACACACATAAGGAAGCCCAGGACCATCTCAAAATTGTCAGCAACCTTCCTGCTATAGGCATGTGTTACCATACACAGCATTTGGATAATTATAGCAAAGGCCATTAAAGTATGGGATTAAGATACAATTCTGATAACACTTCTTTTTTCTTGTCATACTAGGGCTTACACCCAGGGCCTGAAGCATGCTGGGAGACTCTTTTACCACTTATAATTTTTATTTTGAAATTTACATTAACAAAAACAAAACAAAACCAAGCAAAAAAGCAAGGGAATAAAGAAATGGGTAGACAGAGGAGGGAAGAAAGGGAAAAGGGATGAAAAAAAGGAATTAAGATGTACTATGTACTGCAGCAACTTCCAGCAAGGGATGTAAAAATTATATACTTCACATATGGGCTAATGAACTAAAGTTTAAAAAATCAATTATGGAATCCAATGCTTGAATTTTGCTCAGAACTCCAGAAAGCCCAATAATATGACAGAAGTTTACGAAGCTAAGTTGTGAATTTTTATTAAAAAATTAGACTTGCTTATAACCTCTTAGCTTTATTCTAATTCAACATACTATGAACTACATTTCTAAGGGCAGCAGAAGCTTTAGGCAGTAAAGAGTTTAAATCTAAGTCCCTGCTATGTTTCCCCAAAATAAATGTATTTTTCCAGCATGCACAATGATTTATGGTTGTGGCCATCATTTCGTGGTGGACACAGTTCAAGATGGCAAAGCCAAGTCTTTCTTTCCCTCCCTCCTTCTGTACTCCCTCCCTCCCTCCCTCCCTCCCTCCCTCCTTTCCCTCCTTTTTTCCCTTTCTTCCTTTTAAGGTCCTCTGGATTAAACCCAGGGCATTTACACCAAGGGTTAAAAATACAAGGCCTACAGGGATTTGTAACTTGTAGTATGGACTGTGCTTAACTGGAGGCTTCATGCTGAAGCAGAGGGCTACTCAACCGCATAAGGGTGAGCCCAGCAGGAGAGGGGCATGGGAAGTTTTACTGGGGGTGGGGATGGAGAGTGGACCCAGGTCAAGCACAGCTTGAGGAAGCAGTTTGGAGATCTTTGGTGGGAGTTGAATCTCCATGTAGGCTCTGAATTGCTGATAATAATAATAAAAAAGGTCTTTATCTCCATCAACAAAGACCTTCTTGTGCAGGCAGAAGAAGAATGTATTTTGAAATGTTGTTAGGCTCACTAGGATGGACACACACACACACACACACACACACACACACACACACACACACCTGCAGTGTGAATGTTTTCCTATACCAAATGGAGTCACTGATGTCAAAACCAAACTAAATGGATGCAGGTGGTAATGAAGGAAGGGGGCTTTTATGCCACACACCCATGAATAAAGAGCAAATGTATACTGTGAGGACTCAAAAACCCCCACAACCTTGCAGAGTCTGCCGCAGGATGTGTACTTGTGCAAGGACAGAAAGAATCCTTCCAGGCAGATGCCTGATAAACAACTGTCTGCTCAAACTCAGACTGATGCTGGCCTTGTTATTGATCCTTGTAGCTAAGGGCGATTGATTCAAAACAACTTGTGTAATCCTCTTTATTTTGCCTTTAAAACCCTCTGCTGTCCTTTGCCTGTTTGGGTTTGTCTATGATAGCTGTATGGTTTATTATGATATGCATATCCTGGATTTGCAAATTTCCTATTTACTTGTGGGTTGGATACTGCCAGCTCTTGCCTTTGGGGTATCTCTCCCTCTAAGTGTGTGTGTGTGTGTGTGTGTGTGTGTGTGGTATTGGGGATTAAACCCAAGCCCTTTCCATTAACTACATCACTAGCCTTTTAAATTTTTTTCTTTTGAGATAGGGTCTCATTAAATTGCTAAATTGCCCAGGCAAGGCTCCAACTTTTGTTTAAGATGACAAAGGCTTAAATATATAATAAAGAAGAGGAAAGAGCATGTGGGAGATAATGGACCCCACCTGGGGACGGAGGAGCTGGTTGTACTAGCAGCAAAGGAAGAAAGAAGAGGCATAAACGGGACATGGTGTGGCCGGGCGTGGTGGCGCACGCCTGTAATCCCAGCACTCGGGAGGCTGAGGCAGGAGGATTGGTGCGAGTTCGAGATCAGCCTGGGCTACAAAAGTGAGCTCAAGGCCAGCCTCAACTGCATAGCGAGACCCTGTCTCAAAAGGGCAAAAGAACAACCCCCCCCCCAAAAAAAAAACAAAAACAAAAACAAAAAACAAAAACAGGGCACGGTGGTTGGGATATGCTGCCCATCTGCAGATTGAGCCCAGTGTGCAGAGGTGGGGTCCGGGAGGACCTTAAGCAGTGAGCACTGGTACCTGGTGGTGGAGACCAGACTTACACGCAGTCCTCTCCCCCTGGCCTTCTTGACCTCCTGCAGTAGGGATGCAGCATTGCATCCCTGGGGTAGAAGTGGTTGCCTTGGAAACAGCAGCTCTCACCAGCCAGACCTACCGGTGCCTTGATCTACCTCGGACTTCTCAGTCACCAGAACCGCCAAGTCTCAGGAATTTTGTCAGGGCATCTGAATACCCTCAACACATGGCTTAGGGTCATAGGTAAAGCAGGGAGTACTGTGGTGGTCTCTGTTGGTGTGATCTGCACAGGAGTCCCTTGAAAAGTTACTGTAAATCCAGGCAGGAAGTGAATAGAGACTTTACCAGCATGCGTTCTGAGCCTGCGGCAGTTGGACTCCATTCACTTCTGCAAAGTGCGTGTTCAGCAGTGTGGGTGCCAAAAAGGCAAGTGGTCAGAGATTGAAGGCCTGGGGTTTTGCCAGATGGGATGCTTCTGGAAGCTCCTGGTTGCACCAAAATGTTATTTGGTGGCTCCTTCTAAGAGTGGCTCACCAAATAAATGTTGCTAGGTTCCAGGTGGATTACTTCTGCCCCCACAATTAGACTCAGGTTCTTCTCATCTTGAACCAAGAACTGAACAAAGTGAGCAAAGTGGGCTAAGTTTATTTGAGAAAGCGAAGCTGAGGACTCAGGGAAAGGCTGGCTCTGCAGAGAGAGACTGGGCCAAGTAAAAGGAGCAAAAACAACTAGAGGACACCCTGGAGCAAGCAGGGCAGAAGATTATGAAGAGTCCCAGTCGTGAGCTCTGCTTGGCCTCTGTATCCTTCTGCACTGTCCAAATGTTGAGGAAACTCATGAAGACTTCTGTCCAGGTCTGGAGAAGCAGTGCCGGGATCCCATGTGTCAGGCTGGCCTCAGGCCCAGGCCATCCTAAGGAGAACCCATTGCAGTTCTTAGGAGAAGTCCACATGAAGGATTCTGGGAACTTCTCTGCACTTGTGCTGAGATCTGGTACTTACCAGATCACGCCCACTTCCCCAGCCAGCTTTGCCACATCCTGATCTCCTATGTCGGGAGCAGTGGAGAGGAAACTGCAGAGAAGCTAGTGGACTAATGTGGTCTGAACCTCGAGAAGTGACCACGTTGGGGAATTGTTCAGAAGGAAGGGTGGGTTTAGAGACTGCCAGGTTGGTGGTACATGTCTGTGATCCCAGAACTCAGGAGGCCAAGGCAAGAGGATCACCATGAGTTCAGGGCCAGTTTGGACTGCATAGGCGATAGATAGTCTCAAAAATAAACAAATAGGTCTGGCGAGATAGCTCAGCAGACTAAGCCCCTGCTTAGGCAAGCATAGGGACCGGGATTTCATCCCTGGCACCACATGCATACCAGCCCTGCCCCCTGTGTGCTGAGCCAGCCACCAAGACTGGGCATGGTGACGCACAACTGTAGTCCCACCACTGGGGAGGCTGAAAACAGTAGAATCATTAGGAATCCAAGTTGTGGAGTGAGACCTTGTGCCAAACACATTAAAAAAAAAAAAAAAAAAAGAAAAGAAAAGAAAAACCCTGTAGGAGATTAGTGAGGTAAAAGTTCATGGCGATAAGGAGAGGGTGGGACAGAGGTACCAAGCAAAATAGAATGGTACGAGATCGGGTCAGAAATTGAAATTTTGGAGGTAGGCATAGCGGTGCGTGCCTGTAATCCCAGCCCTTGGAAGGTTGCGGCAGGAGGATAGCCATGAATCCAAGGCCAGTCTAGGCTACATAAATGAGTTCAAGGACAGCATATGCTATGTAGTGAGACCCTTTCCCAAAAGAAAGAAAGAAAGAAAGAAAGAAAGAAAGAAGGAAAGAAGGAAGGAAGGAAGGAAAGAAAGAAAGAAAGAAAGAAGTGGGATTTTGCTATTCAATTTCACTTTTTCTACAAATATTTTCATTGATGAGCTGACTGTGCCTGCGAGCAGAAGGTAAAGCAGCACATCGTTACTAGTTCTACCAAGCATAGAACTGTAGTATATGTGCCACCAAGGCAAGCACCCACCGCACACAGAGAGAAGTTTTACAAATATGCTGGTGACATTTTTCCATGTTTCATACCTCTAATAATGATCTTTCTCTTACAGCTTTCAGATGAACTTCAAAATTCAGGAGACAATGTAGCTTAGATGCACGTTCCCGTCGCCTGTCCTCAGGACTGATCACACGTTCACCTGGGTGTGGTGGCGCATGCCCATGACAGCAACCCTCAAGAAGCCGAGGCAGGAGGAACACTGAGAGCTCCAAGCCAGACTGGATGCCACAGTGAGACTGTCTCAAAGAAGGAAAAAAAATCAGCATTTAAAAAATCATTCCCATGTATTCTCTGCTTCCTTCCTTCCTCCCTCCCTCCCTCTCTCTTTCTTCTTTCTTTCCTTTCTTCCCCCCTCTCCTTTTTTTTGCTATATTATTGTGTAGCAAATTGCAGCATTTCATCCACACATGCTTCTGTGCATATACTAGAGGGACATGAATACAAACATGCATACACACACACACACACACACACACAGTTACCATCATCATTACACTTGACCAAAAAGTATTAATTTCTTAGCATCTTCTAATCCCTAACTTGTGTTCCAGCATTTAAACCACAATTCAAACAAGATCTACACATGAAATTTGGTTGATTTATTGCTCATATTTCTTTTAATCCAAAATAATTCTTTCAATCCCGCATAACAATGCTTTTTACTTATTGAATTTTCTGTACTCTGCATTATAAGGGTATCATTTATCATGCTCCTCATGTCTGCTAAAACTGGAAGCTGTATCCAGAGTTTAATTAGATTTAGGGGCAATTTCTTTTCCTAGACTATCCTATAAATGTAATTTAAATTTTAATATATCTTACTTTTTTGAATCAGCTTTTTAAAATTTACTTTTTATTATTTAAAGAGAGTACAAAATAGTGTTAAAACAGGAAAATTACAAGTGGTACAGAATTTCACTTAACAAAACAGTATGAATTTTGGGGCTGGGGAGATAGCTCTATGGTACAAGTGCCTGCCTGGCAAGTGCAAAGTTGTGAGTTTGAACCCTGGTCCCGTCAAAAAAAGAGAGAGAGAGAAAAAAAAAAGGAATTTCATAGTATTTGTTGGAATGCATAGTGTTGTCTTTCAATTAGTTATTCATATTACTGGATATATACATGGAAAATAGGAAGAAGAAAGAAAAAGCTAAGTAATATAGAAGAAATTAAATTAAGAAGAGAAAAAGTGCAAACAATTTTAAAAAAGAGACAAAACAAATTAAGCATTAACTGCTAGTTTCCTTAGACCAACAGAAATTCACAGTTGTCCAAACTATTTAGCTTATAGATAGATAGATAGATATATATACTTCTTTCCCCAGTCCCTCTCCTGTCCTGTTTTTCAATTCAGTAATTCCTCCCTTTCGAGAAGATTCATTCCTTTTTCCCAGAATTAATTAATTAATTAATTAGTCTTTTTAAGACAGGGTCCTGCTATGCAGTTCAGGCTGGCCTTGCTCACTTTGGTAGCCCAGGCTGGTCTTGAACTCCCACCGATCCTCCTGCCTCAGCCTCCGGAGTGCTGGGATTACAGGCCTGCGCCACCACGCCTGGCTTCCCATAATTTATTTTATCCTTTAGATTTAATTTTTTCTCTCAGGTTCTCACACTGAGGACCCAATGCCATGTCTGCACATGTGAATCTAATTTCTTTCACTGAAGAGAATGGTCTTTTATCCATTTACAGATAAAAGCCCCAAATTTATGCTGTTTTATAGCTGAATAATACTCCATTATGTCAAATGCATGTTCTTTATACAGTCCTCCGTTGATGGGCTTTTGGGTTATTTCCCAGATTTCTATGCCAAATTGTGCTGCTAAAAACATGGGTGCACATATATCTCTTAAGTATGATGTTTTCAATTCTTCTGGAAAAATGCCCAGGAGGGGAAGAGCCAAACTGAATGGGACCTCCAATTCTAGCTTTTTAAGGGATCTCCACACTGATTTCCATAGAAGTTGTGCCAGACTGCATTCCCAATAGAAAAGTTCTTTTTCTCCATAGCCTCTCCAGAGCTTGTTATTAGTTGATTTCTTGATGTTAGCTATTTTTTGCAGGTGGAATGCAATCTCAGTGTTGTTTCAATTTGCATTTCTCAAATGACCAATGATGTTAAACATTTATTAATATACTTATTTGCCATTTGTATTTCTTTTTTTTTGTCTTTTTGAGACAGGGTCTCGCTATGCAGTTGAAGCTGGTCCTGAGCTCACTTTTGTAGCCCAGGCTGGTCTCGAACTCGCACCAATCCTCCTGCCTCAGCCTCCCGAGTGCTGGGATTACAGGCGTGAGCCACCACGTCCGGCTTGCCATTTGTATTTCTTAATATGAAAAGTGTATATTCAATCTGAGATGCCCATTTTTGGGCTGGACCTTTCTTTTTTTTTGAGACAGGGTCTCGCTATGCAGTTCAGGCTGGCCTTGAGCTCACTTTTGTACCCCAGGCTGGTCTGGAACTCACACTGATCCTCCTGCCTCAGCCTCCCAAGTGCTGGGATTACAGGCGTGCGCCACCACGCCCGGCTTGGATCTTTCTATATAAGCATGTCCGTACATTGTGCAAAAACAAACTTATACAAGAGTGACATGTTGATGTATCTGACATTTGTTTTTCTTTTAGGATCTCACTATGAAACCGAGGCCATCTTCACACTTTCCATCTTCCTGCCTCAGCCTCTCAAGCACTGGATTTATGTGCAACAGTGCTGCACCAGCATCTGCATCTTGCATGTTAACCTAACAATAAAACATGGAAGTTTTTCCTGGACCAAAAATGTAGATAAATAACCTTATTTTTTTTTAAATGACTGGACAAATACTTAGCTCTGAAATGACCAAATATTTAGCTTTAAAATGGCAAACAGTTCTATTGATTTCTTAGTGGTGGACTTTGAATTTTAAAATTCTTTCTATTTATAGTACAACTATAAATAGTACTGTGATAAACACCTTTGTGAAAAATTTCTTAGATTAATTTCATTAAAAATTGGAGTGCAGTTTCTGCTTTAAAGGATGTGTACGTTATCATTGGAGAATTGAATCTCTGTTTTGAGTTACAGACTTAGCATTTTTATTTTTATTGTTTATTTTGAGACAGTTTGTCTGTTATGGTTCATGTCTAGCTTCCCCCCAAAGCCTTATGCAATCATGGGGCTGGGACTTCTAGAGTTTGAGACTTGAATGATGATCCACTGGGATTATGTATTTTAGTATTGTTGGGATTATGGTCTGAGTAATGCTGAGACTATGGGTGTGGCCTGAGGTGGATAGGCTAAGGCAGAGAGCCTGATGTAATTTACAAAGACAGACAGAGAGACAGACTCGTGCTATTGCTTTGCTACCCTGGTTGGTCGGTTGCTTCTGTCATGATTGTTGCTGTTCCACCGCCATGAACTGGATGCTCTCTGCTCTGTTCCATTCAGCTGTGGGCCTGCCGAATATGGATTGAATCCTCCACAAACTGTGAGCTAAATAAACCTTTCCTTCCTTCATTTTGAGCATTGGGTATTTGTCCCAGCAACGAATAAAAGGTAACTAGGACATTGTCCAAAAGTGCTAAATTGCCCAGACTAGGTTCATATTTTCAATTCTGCCTCCGTCTTCTATAGTTGTTGGTTTACAAGGACATCCTACCATACTTGGCTGCATGTACTGAACTGATATTTTTTCTTCAGATGAGTCCAACCATGTCACCCAGGCTGACCTTCAATGTGGGGTCATCCTCCTGCTTCAGGCTCACCAATGCTGGGATTCCAGCTGTGCACCATTATGCCCACCCTGCACATTGACATTTTTGACAGGTTGTCTTAGTTACTCTTCTCTTGTTACTAGGACAAATACCCGACACTCAAAATGAAGGAAGGAAAGGTTTGTTTAACTCTCAGTTATTGGAGGTTTCACTCCATATTCGGCGGGCCCAAGGCTGAGTGGAACAGAGCAGAGAGCATCCAGTTCATGGCAGCAGAACAGGAACAACGGCGACAGAAGCAACAGAACAACCAAGGAGCAGAGAGCAACAGCTTCAGTCTGTCTCTCTGTCTTTCTTTCTATTACATTCAGGCTCTCTGCCCCAGCCTATCCGCCTTAGGCTACACCCATAATCCCAGAAGTACTTAAAACACATTATCCCAGGGATCATGGATCGAGTCTCAAACTCTAGATCAGTACTAAAGCACATAATTCCAGTGACTCATGAGTCAAGTCTCAATCTATAGAAGTCCCTGTCCATGACTGTATGAGGCTTTGTGGGGACAACTAGACATAAACCATAACATTCCACCCTTAGACCCCCAAAGTCTCATACACAGGTCATGCCAACCTGTTTCACTCCTAAAACCTTGTATTTATGTGGAATCTCAGCAGTGTGGCATTGAATGCCTGTTTCTACAACCTAATCAAATATTTGCCAATGTTACCTTTTAAATACTTTCCAAGGTCAGAGACTGAAAGTATACCAAAAATATTTTCCTATTTCTTTTCTTTCTTCTTCTTTTTTTTTTTTTTTTTTACTGTGTTTGGAATTGAATAAATCCATTTTCTTTGACTTTCTTGTCTTCTGATTATCATCAATTTAAACACTGAATTTTATATTATAGAAGTCATAATACTAGAAAATTCATTTAGTGCAAGAAGTTGTAATGAAAAACAGAAGTTTTAAGTTTCCTTTTTTAAGTGGCACTGTGTCTTTTTGTTTGTTTGTTTTTAAGACAGGGTTTCACTTTGCAGCTCAGGCTGGCCTAGAACTCACTGTGGCTGTAGGCCTGTTGTGAAGAGTGGCTGAAGCTGGGGATCAATAACATGTGCAGAGCTAAGGCAAAGCCAGCCCCAAGAGTGTGGAGAGCTCAAGGCAAGGCCTGTAAACAAGCTAATCCAGCTTGCGATAGAAAGTTTCTGGACAGAAGCGTTGCAATTGTCATCAACCTCCTGAGAAGAGAAATACACTAAGGTAGTCCAGCAGTTCCTTTCCTCCAAGCTGGAGAGAGGTTCCACTTGACCTCAGCTTTCTGGCTCTTTTATTTCTCCATCCTGTCATCATCCCCCCACCCTGGGAACTTTGAGAGTGGAGTAGGGTGCAACGTATGGTGCCTAGACAGGGACTGGGTGAGAAGAAATAGTGGGTAAGGGGGTGCTTCTTCATGTTTTTGCAAAAGGGGGAGAAATGCATTGATGGCACCAATATTAATCATAGAGGTGTATGGATATTCACACCATCGTGTGTAAAACTTGGGGCATAGAAAGAAATAGGTTCACTGGGACCAGCGAGAGGAGTGAGTTTACTGGGACCACTTGTGAGATGAATGAGCTCACAAGAAACCAAAGAAAAGGGGGCCCGACAGGATGGCTCAGTGGTCTAAAGCGCCTGCTTAGGAAAGCTTAGGCGGCTGCAGGGACTGTGGTTCGATCCCCGGCACCACATGCTGCGCCAGCCCTGCCCTTAGGGCAGGCTGAGCCAGCCATAAAAATAAATAAACAAACAAAAGTTCTGAAACAAGAAAAAAATAAATAAAATTTAAAAAAAAGAAAAAAAGAAACCAAACAAAAGAGATATATAGGCTTAGGAGAAGCCAAAAGGAAGGAGTTGCATTGATTTTTACACCATTTGTTAAACCTGAGACAAGCAAGTTCTCCGAAAACATGTATATTGATATACACAGAAGTGTTTGTTGCCTTCCCGATACCTATGTTTAGCTTTTTGTTGTGGATCTAGATTAGGAAATATTTCAATGGTTCTATGCCTATTAAGACTGTACAGCTTGCTAAATTTCTTGAGTTGTTTGTTTCCAGAAGAAGAAATTGTATATTTATTTAATTGGGAAGAAGTAGGAAACCAGTTCAGAATAAGACTAGAGAAAAAGAAAACAAACACAAATCTATCTAGTCCTTTACCAGCTTTTTTTTTTTAGGCTTGCTCAGCCTACCCTGGGGGTTGGGGTGGTGCAGCCTGTGGTGCCTGAGATTGAACCATGGTCCCTGAGCTTGCCTGAGCTTGCTTAAGCAGGTGCTTTAGACCGCTGGGCTATCTCACTGGCCCCAACACCTCTATAGGCTTTTAAAAGGTGAACAGGGGAAAACGCTGCTTTCTGCTCCTCTCATCACCTCTCACAGCCCCCTGGGCCCACTGGTAGGTATCTATTGAGCCTGAAGGTTGGTCCAGACATGGGAGATGTCAAAAGCAACATTACTTGCCTCAGCGTCAAGGATGAAATGTTATGGTTCTAATGTGATATCATGTTGGTAGACTTAATTCTTGAACACCTCTCTTTGTGAAAAAATGTGTTGAATGTTGTGATTGAGTTTTCACAAGTCATCTAAGACTTAAGATAATTAAGCAAAAATCCCTCAGGGGTGTGGAAAGAGTGTTGCACAGGACTGCAGGTAATGCATAAGGAAGCAGCTGCCTGAATAATTATCTATTCCTTGCTCATTGACAGGAAGACTCAGCAAGCTCCATAACTTTATGGGAGATGCCCCATCAATGTTGTTAAAAATATATTATTGTGATGAGTTTATGTTGGTCTTTGTCAAAGGATTAAGTTTTCTAGGTAATAAAGTTTTTGATTTAAAGATGTTTTTGTACAAAGGCTTTCATATGAGTATTACAACTAGTTGTTATTGTTTTGGTAGTGTATTGAATGTATTCATGCCTGCAGGTGTGTGGGTCTTCCAAAGTGTGAGGACAGGAATGTTTTTGGTGATAGACTTTTTTTTTCAGACTCAGACATTTACTTTTAACAAAAGCTTATGGTGGGGCTGGCCTGATAGCTGAGCATACTATAGCGCTTGTTTATGCAGAGTGCAGCGGCAGGGGTTTGATCCCCAGCATGCTGTGCTGCCCCTGGCCCTGGAGTGCGCTGAGACTGTGATTGATACTGGGTGTGGTGATGCGCACCTGTAATCACAGCACTTGGGAGGCTGAAAATAGGAGAATCATTACAAATCTGACTAACATAGCGAGACCCTATGGTCCCTGGTCTAAATACAGAAAAAAACAAAAAAACAAAAAAAAACAAAGACAAAAGAACCTATGATGTATATCCCATTCAAGGCCAACAAATTAGGTAAAAGCTTCTCATGTACTAGATGCAGATGATTGACTAAAAAGTTCATGCTATGTCAAAATGAAAATTCAAGTATGGTTACAAAATGCCATCATGATTTTTGTGCTGCAATGATACATATGGTTTTGAGTTCTACTTTTCTGTGTAAAATGTGCAACTTATCTGTTATATACCATAGGGATTTAACTATTAGGGTATTCTTGGCTGGTGCTCGCTTTGGCAGCATGTATACTAAAAAAAAATTAGAAAGAATATTCTTGGTTGTTAGAAAGTAAGTTCCTTTTTATATTCTAAGGTGTTTGATATTCAGATAAGATAGTAATATTAAGCTTATTGCTTCTATTACAATGTGATGTCATTAAAACTATTAAAACTCTTCAGAGGTAATTCATATTACCTTTAAAATTTTTACCCAAGATCCTTTGGGAGAAAATCTTGTAAAGAAGAGGAATACTGGGTTATTTGAAGTGATTTTTAAATGCCAGTTAAACTTCCTTGAGAAAAAACAATAGACATAAGAATAATTTTCTGGTTTTAATTTAAACATCATTAACAGCATTAAAATAAAACACTAAATGCTTCTGAGGCACAGTCTGCTGACCTCTTTGGTTCTCAAATATGCCTGGAAAGCTATGTCTAAAATGAGCTTTTAGCATTTTAAAAACCGGCATAGTGTTTTATAACTACACATATACAGAATTTTTTTTTTTAATGGAAGTCAATCACTAAAAAAATTTAGAGGGCAGGCATAATCATGCAGGTAAGCTGAAGAAAACACTATTTTTTCTATAGTTTAAAGAATATATATATATATATATATATATATATATATATATATATATAACATTTTAAGAATGTAAATATGTTTTGGCCCCTACTTTGCTATTACTGTGTGTGTATGTGCCTGCTCCAGCATTTTGTAAGGAAATTAGGCTATTTTAGAATTTTACACTATACATTCAAGTGAAATGTGCCTATTTATCATTCTAAGAAGTGTTTTATGCAGTGAACATAAATTACTACAAATCAAAACTTAAATAAATTGAAATAATAATATAATATCATTAATCTCATCTAGATATTCAACAACTGAGGTTTGGAGGCAAAAAATCAGAGAGACAGACAGGCTAAGAAGATAGCCCATATTTTGGTCCTTGTCCTGTGAGGTCAGTGAGGACCAGGACATGGAGGAACCTCTGCCGGAACTTCCTGTAACTTGGCTGAGTCCCTGACCTTCTGATTAAGGGGATTGTGGACCACAGAGAAAAGCAATTCAGTGATAGATAGTGTGCCTGACAAGGTCACCAGGAAGGAGAAAAACCTCCCAAGAGTACACAGAAAGCAACTTGGCCAAGCAATGGCTGTGACTCATCTGGACAGCTGACACAGAGATACATAATTGGTATCAAAGTTTTACTGAAGTTAGGAAGAGAAACAGGGTCTGTAAAGTGAGTTTGGGCCAAATGCAAGAAGGAAAAGAAGTACACCCTACAGAGCGAGGACGGGCCATCATGCTTAAGTGAACACAAGGAGAAGAACTTAATGTGGACTGTCGTTCTTATCTCACCCACTCCTCAGGCTGTCATCAGGTCCACACCAACCTATGGAAACCCTGCTGAGTTCTGGTGAGGAGTCCACTTGTAGGGCTTTAGGAACAGTTCTGCACATGTACCTTGGGGTTTCTTATAGGCCTCACTCTCTTCCCTGGATGTTTTTACCATGCTCTCATTTTCTATCATACTACCACACCCAGCTTTAGAAGAAAAAGTTTTAACAGCTTGTGTGTTAAAAGACTAATGAATTTTTACTACATGATTTTTTTTTATTCAGAAGATTTCATACTCTATACTCCCCTCTATATCTATCAGGGACCCTGACAGTGAACCCCAATCTCCTGCTAGATGTTACAATGCACAGGAGAAAGAAAGAGCAAGAGACAAGATGGTTGTACAGTGGGGTTCTACGATGACCAGATGCTCATGAGGAAAACAAGATTATGAGGTGGACAGAATCTTGGTATTTATTGATTGAGCAGGGTATTTGAGGAGGGGGTTATCAGATGACTCAGAGAGTGGTGATGGTCTTATGCTGAGACAGTTCGTGCCTTGGAACATCTTTCATTTTTATAGTTTTAGTCTTAGTCTTAGTGTGTGAGGGGGAGAGTGTCCCACCCTAAAGGGATAATAGGAAATCTCAAAAGGTTGATATAAAAAATTCCAAGCCTCCGTTCGTCCCTTAAGGCAGTATGCACATAACTTCAATTTAACATTTTTCTGATGATATATCTTCTAATTCTTTACAATGGTTATGTAGTATCCCACTGTTTGAATTAAGTATTCTGTGGTTTCTCTATTTATTTTCCCAGCAGTGAGGACTCGACTCGATCCTTTTGCATTAAGCTACAACCTCAGGCTCTTTCTTTCTTTTATTATATTTCTTTCATTTTGAGAGAGAGTCTTCCCCTAAGTTGCTAAGTTGGGACCCAAATTGTGATCGTCTCGTCTTAGCCTCCTAGAGCGTCAGGATCACCAGTCCTTTATGTATAGACATTATTGTTCCTACTTTTTATTGCTAGGAAGTTCTACTAATTTTTGTGAGATATAATATTTATATATTTGTTTGAGGTGAGAAATCAAGTAATAATATCACAGGATAATTAACATTTGCAATTATATGACATAACTAAAAAATGCATGGTGGCGCACACCCATAATCCCAGCACTCTTGAGGTTGAGGCAGGAGGATTGCTATAAATCAGCTTTTTCAAATTATTATCAGAGTGTTCTCTCTCTCTCTCTCACTCCTCTCCTCCCTCCCTCTCTCTCTCTCTCTCTCTCTCTCTCTCTCTCTCTCTCTCTCTGTGTGTGTGTGTGTGTTTGATTATGGATATTTCAGAGGTTCAACCCAGAGCTCTTGCTGCACCTCTAGCCTGTTTTATTTCCTGAGACAAAATCTGAGTTTCTGAGTTGCCCGGAATGGGTTCATCTTCCTTCAGCCTCCCAGAGTGCTGGGATTTTAGTAACTTAGAAAAGACCAATCTATTTTTGTTCTGATCTTAATATCAATTGTTGTGATTGTGTTCTTTGACAAAACAACTCTACAGATTAATATCATTCATACACCTAAATTCTTAACAACCTATTATCAAATTGAACCCAGCAGAAGATAAATTGGAAAAATGGAGTTTATATAAGGAATACAATCTTGGCTCAACATTTGAAAGGGAGCCAGCCTAATGCACTCTATCTACACTCTAAAATGATGTGCTCATCACAGTAGATGTAGAAAGAGCATCTGAAGCTCAGGACCTATTTTCATCAAGATGAGAATGGTAGGGAATGTACCCAATTAGATGAAGGGCATTCATGAAATACTTCAGGTAATGTTACACTTAAAACTGAGAGGCTAAATACTTTCCTCTTAACTTCACGGGAGATGATGTCAGTTCTTATAGCTTCTGTTCAATATTGAATTAGAGAGCTTGCTCTGTGCAAAACCTAATGAACGCATACATACTGCAAGAGAAAAAAAAAGCCTGTGACAGGTGTAGTACATTTAACTACTATCTGCGTAGAAAAACTTCAAATGTATAAAAAACTATTTAAAATAATAAGTGAAGCTGGGCGTGATGGTGTACGCCTGTAATCCCAGCACTTGGGAGGCTGAGGCAGGAGGATTGATGCGAGTTCGAGACCAGCCTGGGCTACAAAAGTGAGCTGAAGGCCAGCCTGAACTGCGTATTGAGACCCTGTCTCAAAAAGGCAAAACAATACAAATAAAATAATAAGTGAGTTGCAGGTTAGGAAATTATGAGGCATTTGACTTTATATAGTGTTATTTTATATAGTGTTAAATCAGTGAACTTTCCCATCACTGGGACACAATACCCAATGCTTGTAGCTTAAAGAAGGAGAGACTTACTTTCTTCCACAGTTTCAGTGGGTTCATTCCATGGTCAGTCAGCTCCAAGGCAGAAATCACATAGCAGAAGAGACTGGGTGAGGAAAATTGTTCGCATCATCATGGTAACCAGGAAAGAGGAAGGGAAGGGAGGGGCCAGGGAGGAGGATACACACTTCCACACCACAGCCACAGTGACTTCCTCCCGACTGGGATCTAACTCTGAATGCGAGACTTTTAAGGGACATTGTTGATCTAAACTATTACCATCTGTTCCTGGCATTCAAAAGACTAATGCTTATTTCTTTATGCAAAATGTTTTTAGCCCATCTCTAAGAGTCACCAACTCCAGTTCTACCATCGCTGGAAAGTCCAAGTTAGAGGTCTCCTTTCAGACTCAAGAATAACTCTTAGTCGGGCATGGTGGTGCACGCCTGTAATCCCACCACTTGGGAGGCTGAGGCAGGAGGATCGGTGCGAGTTCGAGACAAGCCTGGGCTACAAAAGTGAGCTCAAGGCCAGCCTCAACTGCATAGCGAGACCCTGTCTCAAAAAGACAAAAACAAAACAAACAAACAAACAAAAAAAACCTCTTAGCTCTGAACCCCTGTAAAAGTGAAGCAGAAACTTAACCACTTCCAGTATGTAACGGCAAAGGGTAAACAAGCCCATTCAAAGAGGGAACAATTGGGGGACAGACAAAAAAATCTAGATGAAAAGCAAGATGTAAATTCACCTGGACAGACATTAAATGCCATATATAGTTCCAGCTTTGTCATCCAGGGTGCACAAAGGTAAAATATGACTTCCAGAGGGCTTGGATTGCCCCACCCCTAAGGTTTCACTGGTTGCACCATGTATTGCCTTAGCCACTTGCTTTCTCGCTGAGACATAATGCCCGATGCTCATGATTTAAAGAAGAAAAGACTTATTTTGGTTCACAGTTTTAAAAAGTCCATGTTGGGGGCCCGGCAGGATGGCTCAGTGGTCTAAAGCGCCTGCTGAGGAAAGCTTGGGCGGCTGCAGGGACCGCGGTTCAATCCACGGCACCACATGCTGCACCAGCCCTGCCCTCAGGGCAGGCTGAGCCAGCCATAAAAACAAATAAACAAACAAACAAACAAAAGTTCTGAAACAAGAAAAAAATAAAATAAAAAAAAAAAAATAAAAAAAAAAAAAAAGTCCATGTCGGCAGGCTCAAATGCAGACAGCGCACAGTGGAAGAATTGGCCAAGGGAGGAAGGAGCTTGCTCACATGATGGTGGACAGGAAGCAGAGAGAAACGGGGGAACAAAGGAAGGAGCTATGCCTCGCCAGGTGCTGCCAAATGTTCCACTCCTTCTGATTAGGCTCCATCCTCCAGCAGTATACTAAACTACAGTCTTATTGCATTTCAGTGATCCAAACACCCTTTATATATGTGAGACTTGGTGGATCAGTTTACAGCTTCTCTCTGGGGCCAGGTCTTCCAGAACAAGTGCAAATGCAGTCCTTGTCTCCTCCTCATACTTCTTGAGCATGGCTTTTACTATCTGCACTTCTATCAACATTCTGATATTCTCAGTTCTGAATGGAACCACCATAAAGGCTTTATTTACAGCACTCTAGAGTGTCTTTACCCTGCACCCCTAAACCTTTCCAGTAAACCAGTTTCAAAGACTGCAAACTACATGGTTGGATAGCATCACAGCAATGACTTACTTGGGGCACCAGTTTCCTGTTTCTGGGACAAGATACCCTACATTTACAGTTTAAAGGAGCGGTTTATTTTGGCTCACCGTTTGGTGGGTTCAGTAGGCCTGGGATTACAGGTATATCTACTATGACCAGCCACGGAGCAATTTCCTGAGTCCCAAGGTAGAAATGTTTTGCCAGACTAGCAGGATAGAAGAAAGCTCTTTGTGTCATGTGGTCCAAGAACCAAAGAGAAGGAAAGATCTGGAATTGAGAATGCATCACTCCAAGGCATGCCCTCCATGATGTGCCTCTTCCCACCAGTCCTCACCTCGGAATGTGATACTTTTGGGGGGACATCTGAGCTCTAAATCATACAAAGTGGTAACAATAAGAAGTAAAAATGATGCAAAACAGGAATGTATTGGCATTCTTGGGATGCTGTTAACTACAGACTAAAATTGAGTGCTCTTTAAAACAACACAAATTTATCCTGTCCTATCTTTGGAGGCTAGATGACTGAAATCAAAGAGGGGGCAAGGCTATGTTTACTCTGAAGTCTGTATGACAGAATTATTCCTTGCCTTTTCTAGCTTTTGGCCTCCACTGGCTTGTGGCAGTAAGACTCTGCTTTCTGTCTCTGTATTCATAAGGGATCTGTACCTTTTCCGTCTGTATCTCTAAATGATATCCCTCTGTCTTTATTTTCTCTTCTCTCTACCTTGTCCTTTTTGGGGGTTGAACCTGTCATTTCTATTTTTATTTTGAGGTAGGGTCTTCCTAAGTTTGCTGGGCTAAGCTTTAACTTGCGGTCCTCATATTTCAGCCTCCCAGGGTGCTGGAGTTGCAGGCATGTGCTACTGCTCTTGCTGTCTCTTATTCTTATATTTATTTATTTATTTATTTATTTATTTATTTATTTTCTTGTTTCAGAACCTTTGTTTGTTTATTCACTCATTTTTATGGCCGGCTCAGCCCGCCGCGAGGGCAGGGCTGGCGCAGCATGTGGTGCCGGGGATCAAACCACGGTTCCTGAAGCCGCCCAAGCTTTCCCAAGCAGGCGCTTTAGACCACTGAGTCATCCCGCCGGGCCCCTGTCTCTTATTCTTATAAGGACGCCAGTCCTGTAGATTAAGGACTTACCATACTCCATTAGGACCACATTGTAATCTAGCTAATTACGTATGCAACAACAGTATTTTCAGACAAGTTCCCATTTGAACATTCTGGAGTTTAGGCCTTGTGACAGGTGACAGAGTGTGCACATAAGGAAGAAACGCCCAACTAAATTGCATCAACTTAGCTCTGAGTATGGGGTCCCTACCTTAGGAAGGATTATCATCAAAATGATATAAATTGTATAAAGTGACATAAATGAAGAATAAAGGCTTGCTTTTGTTTCTTTGAAGGAGCTCCAGTCTTGGCCATGTCTTGGACATCATCTCTTGGCTTCCAGCTGAGATCTTTCAGCCTTTTGACAGAGAGTTGCCCAGGACCGCAGAGTGGGCTCCAGGTCTTTGACTGGATTCTTCAAATCTCCAGCATACAGGCAGACCTTTTCTGTTCTTCCATTCTTGACCCTTTGGGAAACAACTGTAAGCCAATCTTGTAAATTCTAGTGTGAGGTTTGTATATCTTACATTAAATCTTGTCACTCTAGTAAGCATTGACTGATACTTTGTTGAAGAGCACAACTCAATATGTGACATGATAGCATAAAACATATTTTGGAATCAATCCAACAATATATGTACATGATTTGTATATGATATTTATAAAATTAAACTAAAGCAATTGAAATCTAAAACGAAGAGCGTTGTCTTGATTTAGAAGACTCGATGTTATTAAGATGTTATTTTATCCAAAATTACTTACAGGTAATTTCTCATCAAAATCTAAGCAAACCAGAAGAACCAAAATAATTCTAAATCAGGTAAAAACTGGAGGACTCCTATTACTTGATTTTAAATCTTGTTGTAAAGTGAAAGACAGTGATATTAGCAAAAGAATTCAATGTAACAGAATATACAATCCATTTGTAGTGGTTGGCACATGTGTCAACTTGGCTGGATCACTCAGTGGCCTGGTTCCCTGTTGGTGGGAACCCGCCCAGGGGTACAATTGGTTCCTCCCTGGAGCGTGACCAGGGCCTAGATATGATTGGCTCCTCCCTAGAGCGGGATCAAGGGCCCATCCTGGGGTATGATTGGTTCTACCCTAGGGCACAATGGGCCCAAGTCAGAGTGACTGAGCACAAAGACTTTTCAAAGGGCTGAGGAAGGAGTCAAGACTACTTCGTCGGAGAAGCTTCAGTCTTCTCATTTGGCCTGGACTTCATCGTCTGGCTTGCAGCGTAGACTCTTCGGCTTCCAGCTTGGATCTTTCACCATCCATCACAGACTCTTCAGCGTCCATTACAGACACTTCATTCTTCCATTGCAGACCCATCAGCCAATGGATAGAGACTTACAAGGGGTACTGCAGTGAAGTCCAGACCTTGGGATTAAATTCTTCAGTCTGGAGCGTGCAGATGCCCTGTGTATGCTTCCTCATCTGATTCTGTGGCTGACTATTGTAAACCAATCTTGTAATTCCTTATAGATTGTACATTTGTGTTAATGTCCATTCCTTTTATCTATTCTGTCCCTCTAAGTAAAAGCCTGATCAATACACCATTAGATAAAGTAATTTAATGGAGAAAGAATAATCTTTTTATCAAATAATGTTTAAACAATAAAATAATTTGACACACAAATGCAAAGATAAGAACCTCACCCTGTAATTTCTGAAGGAAAATATAGGAGAATAATGTTATCATGTTGGATTAGCCAATGATTTATCTTCTTTTCATTTTTTAAAGACAGGGTCTCACTATGCAGTTAAAGCTGGTCTTGAACACTGTGTGTAGCATGAATTGGCCTCAGACTCACAGCAATCTTCCTGCCTCAGAGTCCTGCGATTACAGGTGTGTCTACTATGAGCCGCCAGGGAGCAATTTCCTGAGCCTCAAAAACATATTCCTTAATAAGAATTAGATTAAAAAAGCAGACTATATTAATCTGAAAATTCTCAGTTGGGTGTGGTGGCACATGCCTACAATCCCAGCATGTGGGATGCTGAGGCAGAAAGATCATAGTAAGTTCAAGGCCAGCCTAGGCTACCTACTGGGTTCAAAGCCAGCTTGAAGTCGATAGTGAGACCCTATTTCAAAGAAGGGAAAAAAACAAAATGAAATTTAAAGATGTTCTCCTCTTTGAAGTCATTATTAAAAATTCAAAAGATAAGACACTGCTGAGATAAAGTGCATATATGGTGAATGTTTTACATGTAGTACACATGAAAAATATTCACTACTAAATACAAACAATTTGGTGAATACTGAGCAAATGATCTGGATATCTCACCAGAGGTGCAATACAAATGATAAGAAAGCACTTACAAATGTATAACCTTGGTAGTCATGAGGGAGATGAAAACTGAAACCAAAATGAATCATCTCTGTAACAGCTACTAAAAGGAAAAACACCCCACAAAAATCCTGACAACACTACTTACAAGTCCAGAGTGTGCTAGTCAGCTTTGTGTTACCAAAATAAAATGTTTCATCCAAAGTTACAGATGAAGTAAAGGCAGGCTTACTATGACTCATGTTTTGGCGGTTCAAGTGGCCCACTGGTCTGGACCTTTGGTGAGGGCAGTATTGCATGGGAGGAGGCAGAAATGACAAAGGGCATGGTCCCTAAATATCTTTCAAAGGCAAATCTCTGTATGACCTAAGGAGCTTTTCTAGGGCCACCCTTTGAAAAGGTCCATAGCATCTCCCAATCCTACCACTCTGTGGGCCAAGTCTGTACTCATGGACCTGAGGTGGACATTCACTCAAGTCAAGGCTGGGAGCATCTCTGATTTGCATGTTTTGGGTGGGAATATAAAACAACACCAGCACCTTGTAGAGTTTGGCCTTGTTAGGGGTAGGCAGGGGCCTTATCTAATCTGATGGAGAAAGGTCCTTTTCAGTAACTTGTTTTCTGGGAAAGAAAAATAGGGGATTCCTTCATCAGCAATTATGCAGGAGTACAGTGTTTAGGCAAAATTCAACACATTAACACTTTTATTCTTCCTGAAAATCCAGGTTTACACAACTAAGAAGCATGTGTTTGGCCAGGTGCAGCACACATCTGTAGCCCCAGAATTCTAAGAAGCTGAGGGAAGAAGATACTATATAAAGCTGGAGCCCTGCCTTGGCAGCTCAGTAAGCCAGATTCTGTCTGAAAATAGAAAATAAAAAGGGTTGGGGATCAGTTGGATGGACTTCCAGGTGAATCCAACAAGCAAGGCAGACTCCAGAGCCCAGGTCCCCTCCACCTCTGCCCTTCATAGTGAGCATGGAAAATGAGTTGCAACGCTCTGGGCTGTTGCTTGGGGAGCTATGGTGCCCCCAAACCACCTGATAATCAACAGACCAGGAGTGGGAGAAAGCGCAAGAGGAAAAGACCTTGTATCCAGATCAGAGCTGAAATACATTCATGGGGTGTTGAAGTTTGAAAAGTCTGATCACTGGGTATCATGGAGTCTGGCAAGATGGTTTCACTCCAGAGCATGCCAAAAGATGCAGATGATGGCATGAATGCTGAAGGATTTGTGGTGACAAATCCTTATGATTACTGTACATGAGCCAAGAGATATGGCAGTTTGCCTTCCAATATGTAACTACAATTCTAGACGACGCTAAAATTCATCCAAGCCAAGTCAAGAAAGCCACTGTTGATGCAGCTGGTGTGTGATTGGCAACATTTTTACTTTTAATTTCTCTCCTCTTCTCTTTTTATCTTACTGTTGCATCTTTTTTAAAATTAATTAATTTATTTATTTTTTCTTGTTTCAGAACTTCTGCTTGTTTGTTTACTTATTTTTATGGCCAGCTCAGCCTGCCCTGAGGGCAGGGCTGGTGCAGCATGTGGTGCCGGGGATCGAACTGCGGTCCCTGCAGAAGATGCCTAAGCTTTCCTAAGCAGGCGCCTTAGACCACTGAGCCATCCTGCTGGGCCCCACTGATGCATCTTAAATATATATAACCCTACCGTTTACCGGAGAGAGGTTGTGCTTGTATATAATGCCGCTTGCTGCTTTGTTTCTCATTGCTCCCTCCCTTCAATTTTTCCTCCCCCATGAAGTTTGTTGCATGTTTTCCTGCTCCGCTGCATTCTCTTGTCCTTCATTTCCTTTCTCCTCCCTCTCCATTGTTCCCATTCCTTTTTTTTTTTTAAACAGATTTAGTTTTATTTTAAGGAGTAAAAATAGCAGAAAAAATATAGAAAATACAAGTAAGAGTACACATAGTACAGAATTTCAGAACCAGAAAAATTTAACAGTGGTTGCATTACATATTTTCATCATCAAATCGGTGTAGATCAACAAACATAGGTACGTAAGACTGATCAAACAAACATGAACACTTTCAATAAACATTAATTTTTTTCTCTTCCAAATGAATTTTGTATTTAAGTCACTCTTCTAAGAAAAAATTATAGGGGTTAAGGATGTAGAAAACGCAAGGGACTGAGATTGATTCCTGGTAACACCCCAAATTAATTAATCAATTAATTTCTTCTTTTGAGTCCTTACGCTAGGGAGACTATACGATAGTTGCGTATGTAGGTCTGGTTTATTTCACTTATGAGTATTCGTTCCAGATACATCCATTCATCTATGAAGTCTTCAAGTTTGTCATTCCTTATAGCTGAGTAATATTCCGTTTTATGAAAATACCGCATCTTGTTCAACCATTCTTCAGATGATGGGCATTTTGGTTGTTTCCAGGATTTGTCTATCACAAATTGGGCTGCTATAAACATAGGTGCACAGATATCACCATGATATGATGTTTTCAGTTCTTCTGGAAAAATTCCCAGTAGGGGGATAGCTGGATTGAATGGGATCCCATTCTTACTTGAAATTTTTTTCCCATTTCCCAATGTTTATTATACACTTTGTTCCTTATTTACATCAGTTTCTCAAACCAGAGAAACCATGCAAAATTTAAACATATGTTTCTGATTTATTGCAATTAACGTGTATACTCTCTAGGTGCATCCATTTAGCTAGAAATGTCTCAAACGTACCGTTCTTTAGGGCACAGTAGTACTTCAGTTGTTATGAGTTGTATCTAGTTGTCTCCTCAAAGTTTCATGCAGTCTCTAGGGCATGGTTCTAGAGTTGGTGATTAATTCATAATCCAAAGCCGGGATTATAAGTCTGAGTATTGCTGGGAATATGGGTGTGAGTGCTAGAACCAACCTGGGGCTGATAGCCTGACGGCAATACTAGGAAAGGAAAGAGGCTTGCCTCTGCCTCTGCTGCTGCTGCTCCTCCCTTTTGCCATGGCACTTGGCTGTTTTCTACTGTCATGAACTGTGACCTTCTGCCATGTGCCACTCTGCTTTGCAGCCAGCTGAGTATGAACTGAAACCTTCACAAACTGTGAGCTAAATAAACCTTTCCTCCCTTAGTTTTGGGTGTTGGGTATTTTTGTCCCAGCCGCTAGAGAAAAGTAACAGACACCACTGAATAAAAAAAAAGTCTCTATACAGGGAACTTCTGCCTGCTTACTACAACCAGAACCTCCCAAGCAAGAACCCAGGTCCAGTGTGGGTGTGGGACTTTCAGCCTGTTTGGCACGCCCATGCCTTAGAAACGTCCACAGCCAGACCCCAGGCTTGGCTTGTGGGTGAGTACTTCGACTGGTTCACCATGAGCAGAACCCATCCCAGCCAGAACCCAGGCCCTGCATGTGTGGGAACTGAAGTCTCCTCCATCAATAAGGTCACCCGTGGAACCCTGCAGCAAAACTCCCTGAAGAGAGGCTGGGGGCCAGCCCCACCTGGCTGATCTAGGAGCTGAACATCTTGCCAGAGGGGTATGGTGAGGTCACTTCCATGCGCTACAGCAGAAAGAAGCTGAGCACAGAAGCCAGACCCAAGCCAGGCACATCTGAACAAATTCATATTTGGTAGATCCTGAGCTGACATACTGACACTTTGCTAGACCCAGATCGACAAAAGAATCCTCTCTCTCTCTTGATTGAGAGAGGGGGCAACAGGTAATTGGGGTGAACTAGTTTGCTTGAAAGACCCCAGGTACATTAAGGGGAGATGATCAGGTACAACTTAGGGAACTAACTTAAATACAAGTTCCCAACTTAATATCTGCTTAACTACAGAGACGCAATGTTTGCTCTTACTGTCTAAAATGCAAACGCATTAGCTACAAAAGTTTGTCAACTGCTAATTATTACTACCCATTATTGGTGTTCCTAGCTGTAGTTCTATAAATACAAAACTCAAAACTATAACTGCCTTAATCATATAATCTCTGCTGGGTACAAATTTCAGTAAGTGCTAAGGACATAACTACAGAAAAGCCTACACCAAAGGTCAGAAGACAGTGCTATACAAAATGACGAAGAAAAGAACAAAATACAATCTCAAGCTCTGAGCTGATCCAGACCAAATACAGGAGACACTAGCATAGAAGAAAATAGGAATGACACAGCTGAAATCTCCGAATTGATAGCAACTGAAGTAAAGAAACTGCAGAAAGGTAAAGAGGAAATCAGATCAGCAACAATCTCTGAAGCAAAAATAAAGGATAGCTATAATGAAAGAATTAATAACTGCTTCTGAAAAAGACACTGATAAAAAATGAGATGAGATTAGAAAAATGGTGGAATCCTTGAATGAGAAATACAGGAAAGAAACAGATTGCATGAAGCATACTGAAAAAGATACACAGGAAATTAAAATCTCAATCACAAACTGGCAAAACCATTCAAATGAAAGTGAAGACAGAGTTTCAGATTTTGAAGACACCATGTAGCTAGTGAAAAGACCAAAAAGGATCTCTTGAAAACAATTAGAATGCAGGAAAACATAATTCATCATCTACAAGATGATGCAAAGATGAACAACGTGAGACTAATATGCATCAATGAGAAAGGAGGAGTCAGTACAAATAATACAAAAAGAATATGGGCAGAAGTAATAGCAGAAAACTTCACGAATATAGGAAAACACTCTGGCTCTCAGATAACTGAAGCAGATGAAGCTCCAAAGAACATGAACCTATTTAAAAATACACTCACACATATAATAATCATGATCCCAGGAATGAAGCACAAGCACAATATACTAAAAGCCTCTAAAGAAAAGAAGCAGATCACATTTAAAGGAAAAGCCAGAATAACAGCAGATTTATCTTCACAAACCATGAAGTCAAGAAGAGCATGAAGCAGAGTACTTGAAGTCCTTGTGGAATTTGTGAAAACCAATTCCAGGTCAGAGTGCTATACCCTGAAAAACTATTATTCGAGTGTGAAATACAAGTGAAATACTTCCATGAAAAAGAACAACTAAAGAATTTCATGATGACAAAGCCAACCCAACACAGACTATTAAAAGATATTCTAGAGAAGGACCAAAATGACTACAATTCCAGGAATGAGAATAGAAAGAACCCACTAAATAGGGCAAACAACTAAACACAGGAGAAAAAAGGGTAAACAATAGCAGGTAAATAACATGTAAATCATAAGTCAATATAGCCCAATAATAACCATTAATGTAAATGGACTCAATTCACCAAATAAAAGAAATAATGGATTAGGCACAATGGATTAGGAGGCAAAATTCAACAATATGCTGTGTACAATAAACACGTTTAACTCATAAAAAAATTCATAGGCTGAAAGTCAAAGGATGAAAAAAAATACTGCATGCCTTAATACCTCCAAAAGAAGGAGTGATAGCAATTCTGTTTGCAGATAGTCTCAACTTCAAACCAAGATTGGTCAAACCAAATAAAGAAGGCAACTACATACTGGTTAGAGGAAAATTTCAAGAGGAAGAGGTAACACTCACAAATATGTACCCGCCTCACACGGGAGTACCCAGCTATGTAAGACAGATCTTAATGGACATAAAAAAATCTAATAGACAATGCCACAACTTTAACAGGAGACCTTAACACCACTTTATCCTAAAAAGATAGGTCAAACAGACAAAAAATTAGCAAAGAGGTGGCAGAATTGAACCAGGACCTGGAGCAAATGGACTTAGTGTATATATGCAAAGTGTTCCACCCAACCATTTCTGAATATGCATTTTTTCAGCTGCACATGGGACATTTTCTAAAATAGACCACATATTGGCCCATAGGTCATGCTTAAGTATATGCAAGAAAATAGATATTGACCAATGAGTACTATCTGACCACAGTGCAATGAAACTGGAAACAAATGACAAAAGAGACCACAAGAACCCCATAAAGATATGGAAATTAAACAATAACCTCAACAACAATGGGTTACAGATGAAGTTAAATAAGAAATTAAATGAAATCTACAATTTAATGAAAATTCTGACGCAACTTGTCAGAATTTATGGGATGCAATGAAAACAGTTCTTAGAGGGAAATTTATGGCTCTGAAATCACACATTAGGAAAGCAGAATGGAAAAAAATAAAAACACTAATGCTGCAACTCAAATGTCTAGAAAAGGAAGAGCAAACCAAACAGAAAACCCAAAGGTGGGAGGAAATTATAAAGATTAGACCAAAAATTAATTTAATTGAGATGAAAAAACAATAGAAAGAATTAATGAATCAAAAATCTGGCTAATTGAAAGGTTAAATAAAATTGATAAGACCCAAGTGACCTCATTAGAAAGAGGGAAGAAAAAACTAAAATTGAAGCAATAAGGAATGAAAAGGGTGAAATTATCACAGACCCAGTGGGGATTCAAGGTTATTAATAGCTACTTCAAGAATCTCTACTCTCACAGAACTGAAGACACATAAAAAATGGACAGATTCCTAGAAAGGTACAATTTACCAAAACTGAATCAAGAACATATAAAAACTTTCAATAATTCAATAACAGCCAATGAAATACAAAATGTAATAAAAAGTTACCTACAAAGAAGAGTCCCCACACACACACACAAAAGTCCCAGTCCTGATAAATTCACAGTTGAATTGTACAAGAAATTTATGGAAGATATATTCCAAATACTTCTCTAACTCTTCAATGAAATTTAAAAGGAAGCAATCCTCTCAAAATCATTCCTGGAGACAAGTATTATACTGATATCAAAACCAGAGGAAGACACAAGTAAAAAAAAAAAAAGGAGAGAGAGAGAGAGAGAGAGAGAGAGAGAGAGAGAGAGAGAGAGAGAGAACTATGGGCCAATGTCCCTCATAAATATAGATGCCAAAACTCTCAGTGAAATCATAGCAAATAGAAAACAGCAAATCATCAAGAAGATTATACACCATGACGAGCTAGAATTATCCCAAGGATGCAAAGATGGTATAACACACATAAATCTATAAACGTAATACACTATATCAATAGAGCCAAATCTAAAAACCACATGATCATATCAATTGATGCAGAAAAGCTTTTGACAAAGTCCAACACTCATTCATATTCAAAGTCCTACAGAAAATCAGAATAGATGGCCTCTATGAGAATCTGATAAGAAGTCATCTATGTCAATGCAATGGCTAACAATTCAAAACGAGGACAAACTGAAATGTTGTACTCTCAGATATGATACAAGACAAAGGTGTTCTCTATCACTGCTCCTGTTCTACATAGTTCCAGAATCACTAGCTAGAGCCATTAGACAAGAGAGAGAATAAAAGAAATAAGGTAAAGGAGAAGTTAAACTACCATTATTTATAGATGACATGATACTCTACCTGGAAGACCCAAAAAAATCCATCAAGAAGCTACTGGAATTAACATACAAATTCAGTATCATAGCAGGAAACAAAGTCATTACCCAGGGGCTGGGGTGATAGCTCTGTGGCACAAGTGACTGCCTCACAAGTATAAGGTCATGAGTTTGAACCCCAGTCCCCCAAAAAACAAAACAAAACAAAACAAAACAAAACAAAAAACCAAAGTCAATACCCAAAAGTCAATAACATTTTTCTACCTCGATAACAAACACACTGAGAGAGAAAGTAGAGAAATAATAACATTTACAATAGCATTGCAGAAAACGAAATACTTAGGAATGAACCTAACTAAAGAAGTAAAAGATCTTTTCAATGAAAGTTGCAATACTCTGAAAAAAAGAAATAATAGAGGATTTCAGAAAATGTGAAGATATTCTCTGTTCTTGGATAGGAAGAACCGACATTGTGAAGATGGCCATGCTCTCTATATTGTTATACAGATTTAATGTAATCCCTATCAAAATACCAACAACATACCTCACAGACCTGGAGAAATCATTCCTAAAATTTATTTGGAATCAGAAAAATCCTAGAGTAGAAGATGCAACCCTGGACAATGAAGATAAGGCAGGAGGCACTACAATTCCTGACTTGAAATTGTACTACACAGCTACTGTGATAAAATCAGATGGTATTGGCCAAAAAAAAAAAAAAAAAAAAAAAAGGACCTGAGGATTAGTGGAATAGATTAGAATATGCAGAAGCAACTACAACACGCTCAGCCACCTTATCTTTGACAAAGGGGCCAAACACACTTACTGGAAGAAAGATAACCTCTTAAACAAATAATGCTGAAAAACCTGGTGCTCTACATGCCACAAACCGAAACTTGACTCAGGTCTATCACCGTGCACTAAACTAAAATCAAAATGGATTAAAGATCTAAACATTAAAACAGAAACGCTAAGTCTCCTGGAAGAGAAAGTAGTAGGGAGTCTTGAAGACATTGGTGTAGGTAAACAAGTTCATGAACAAAAATCAAGCTGCATAGGTAATATTTGAAAGAATCAATAACTGGGACCTCCTCTTGTTGAGAATTTTTGCACATCAAAAGAAATTATCAACAGAATGAAAAGCCAACCCACATTTTTTGAAAAAATCTTAAGTGATAGTGTTGCAGACAGCTGAATTAGATGGAAATATTATAGGCAGTCAAACAGGGCCTGGCCCTCACAGAGACAAGATGGAAGACAATGTGGCTATACAGCTTCACAAGTGGCAGACATTCCTGCTGTGGGCCAGACCTCAAGACAAAAGAAGAAACAAATGTAGCCACATATGTCCCTAGGAATGTGCATCGGGGATTAATATTCTAAATAAGTATCACTCACCTTAAAAGAGCATAAATGAGTCAGTAACCCAACCCCTACAGGAAAAGACCCTGTTCCATATTTATGCCCGCTTGCTGCCTGACTCCCTTACCCATTTGGTATTGGCTTTAATCAATTTTACCTGAGCAGCGGTGCTTGTAACCTCATTGGTTGACCGTAGTTTTGTCCCACTCTATGCCCACTTAAGCGAGTTTCCATGGTTTCCACCTTGAACTTGCCACACAGCATGGTTTTGCACTATAAAAGTCCGTGGAAGAGACACCTTCCTGGGAACCACCTACTCGGGACCCCCCTCCTGGCCCTCTGGGACAGGAGCTTTCTTTCTCCCAATAAATATGTTCTGCTCATTACCTCCGTTTGTTCCTAAAATTCATTGGTTTTAGAGAACACAAGCTCGTCCCAGGTACTTTTCAAGTTGGGAGACCTGTTTTCCCTATGTCGTTTGGAGGTTTTCTGTTGGAGGTCATCCACTCAGATGAGTTTTTTTTCTCCCTGCATCACTAGCACTCAAAGATCTTCTATCTAGAATATATAAAGAACTAAAGAACATTAGGACCGCAAAATTTAAAGACCCTGTTCAGAAATGGTCACCTGAGATCAACACGCACTTCTCAGAGGAAGAAGTACTAGAAGCTAAGAAATACATGAAAAAATGCTCCACATCACTAGCCATACATTAAATGCAAATTATAATAACACTGAAATATCATCTAACCCCAGAAAGAATGACTATCATCAAGGAATCAACCAACAACATATGTTGGAGAGGCTGTGGGGAAAAAGGAACCCTTCTCCACTATTGGTGGGAATGTAGACTGGCGCAATCATTATGGAAGTCTTTGTGGAGATCCCTTAAAAAACTAGGACTGGAAATCTCTTTCAATCCAGGTATCCCTCTACTGGAAATTTTCCCAAAAGAGCTGAAAAAGTCATATCTTAGTGATATCTGTGCACTTATGTTTATAGCAGCAGAATTAATGGTAGCCAAATCTTGGAAACAACAAAAATGTCCATCATCTGAAGAATGGCTGAAAATGATGTGGTATTTTTATACAATGGAGTATTCCTCAGCTATAAAGAATCATAAACTCAAGGCTTTCATATATAAGTGAATGCAACTTGAAGACATACTCATAAGTGAAATGAACCACACCCACATGACTATATTATATAGTCTCCCTAGTGTAAGAACTTAAAAAGAAGAAATAAAATTGGAAAGGTATAACACAGTTAAATGGAAAGCAAGAACATAAGGATTAAACAACAAAGACAGCAAGGAGAAAAGTTAAGAAACATGGCAGAGGCAAAACCATACATTTTTTGTACGCAAAATGGTGAAGACAATGGTCCTAAGAATCTCCATCAGGTTTTTGAAGCTAGCAGTTTATTGGTAGAATTCTCACCCTAACTGTATATGCTGATATATATGAACTAAACCACTATACTGAGGACAGCAGTGTATAATACTAAACCATGCTTTGAATACCTATCATTCTGGTCTTCTAAATGTGTACCATTTATAATGTCATATCAATTATTGCGATAGCCTAAATTAAATGTTTTTTAAAAAGATAATTAAAGAGAACAAGAGACAAGAAAAAAAATGCCATAGTATTGTCCTGCTACAATTTTGTATTCTATATGGTTAGATTTCTAAATTTCTGTATAAAAATGTGTAATTTTTTTCACATTCTATAGGGATTTATTAGAATATAAGTGATTGATGGAAAATACCTGTTCCATGTTATGTCTAAAACATTTCATATTCAGAAAGATAGTGATGTCAAGCTAAAATGTCTATGTTGTAGGGAAATAATATCATTAAGCCTCTGTTCTGGAGGGTTAATAAGTTAAGTTTGCAGACCAAAAAATGAGAGAAAAAGAAGGGCTATGAGGATAACTAACATTATGGCCCTCACCATTCAAGGTCAGTGATGACTCAGTGCATAAGAGAACCTGTACGGTAACATCCTATAACTCAGTGGTGTTCCAAATTTTTTGTTCAAGGAGATTATGAGGCTACAGAGGAAAGTGATCGATGATGTATAGAGTGCCTAAGGAGAGTCACCTTGAGAGAAAACATTCTCTCAGGCTTTCACAGAGAGCAAACTTGTCAAGCAATTGCCATGACTCATCCAGATTTCTGACATTGACAAAAGATCTGCAAAACACTGTACATGGTTCCAGGGTAAATCCTGAGAGGATTAGACTGACCTTGTCAGATACCAAAGTTGTATTTTTTGCTATAAGGACTTTTCTTTATTTTGGTCTTAATCATCCAGGAGAAAAGTCTAAGCACAAGGTATAAAAAGTAAAGCCATGTTAATATGCTGAGCTATAAAAGGCTCAAGTCAACAGCTTCTGACATTGCCAGTTCAGCGATAACACACTATTATTATGGACTATTGTACTATATATACACCTACTTTCTCTTAATTCAATGACAAGAAAGATTTGTACTAATAATGTTTGGAAAAAGATATCATGTCTTCATCTTGCATTCTGAACTACTACTATGAAGACAACAATATCTAATGTATTAATTATTGTAACTGTCCTACTAATCTGTTTTTGAAACTATCTCATTGTTATTTCTTTCTCATTAGAATTAATATAATTTAAAAAAGTCTTTATCTGCTCACTGGTTGATGAGAATTTGGTATGTTTCCAAGATTTTACTATTACAAATTGCACAGCTATAAACATGAGTGTACATATATTGCTATGGTATGATGCTTTTCATTCTTTCAGAAAGATAACAAGGAGAGGGGTAGTTGGGTGAAATAGAACCTCTAGTTTTAGTTTTTTGGGTAATGTCACATTGATTACGGGAATGGTCACAGCAGTCTACACTTCCACCAACAATAGATAAGTTAATTTTTCCCTAAGGCTCACCAGCATTTGTTATTAGTTGATTTATTTTTTTAATTTTAATTTCAATTTTAATTTTTTTTCTTGTTTCAGAACTTTGTTTGTTTATTTTTATGGCCAGTTCAGCCTGCCCTGAGGTCAGGGATGGCACAGCATGTGGTGCTGGGGATCGAATCACGGTCCCTGCAGCCACCCAATCTTTCCTAAGCAGGCACTTTGGACCACTGAGCCATCCTGCCGGGCCCAATTAGTTGATTTCTTGATAACCATTATTTCTGAGGTGAGATGGACTCTCAGCATTGTTTTTAGTTTGCATCTCTAGAATGATGAGAGATAGAGAGCTTTTTTTTTTTAAACATGTTTCTTTGCTGTTTCCACTTTCTCATTAGTGTCTATTCATTTCAGATGTTTTTTTTTTTTTTTTTCTTTCAAACCTTTAATTTATTGATATTTGGGGCATATTTTCTATTGTTTATGTTTGTTTGACAAAGATATAACTTTAGTATAACCATTTAGCTTTATTAGAATTATATCAGTAATATGTAAAAATGTGAATTACTGATATGGGGCAGAAATTTATAATCTCTTCACTCTACTGAGACAGCAATCATCTACTATTCTCCCAGCCTTTTCTCATGATTTTATTTTTTTAGTTCAGCATACTTTTATTTTATTTTTCTTGTTTCAGAACCTTTGTTTGTTTATTCACTCATTTTTTTTTTTAATGACTGGCTCAGCCCACCCCAAGGGCAGGGCTGGCGCAGCATGTGGTGCCTGGGATCGAACCACGGTCCCTGAATCCGCCCAAGCATTTCCAAGCAGGCGTTTTAGACCACTGAGCCATCCCGCCGGGCCCCGAGTTCAGCATACTTTTAAAAGTCACAATGATAGTAAGTCATCACTTTTTAAGAGCAAATGATTTTTTTTTTCTCAGATGTTTGTTTTGGATTGGATCTTTAAATTTTTGGGGTTGAGGGGGGCATCCTGAGCCTTTTGAATTTTTTACTTTAGATACTGACAAGCAATTCACAAACATTTTTTCCACTGTGTGCGCTATTGCTTTACTGCACTGATGGTTTATCTTTTGGGAATAAGATTTTCAAAATATTTATTTATTTATTTATTTGCAGGACCGGAGATTGAACCCAGGTCCTTGCACTTGCCAGGCAAGTACTTATTCTACTGAGCTATCTCCCCAGCCCCTCTGTTAATAAGCTTTTAAATGAGAAACCATGGGCCTGGCGGGATGGCTCAGTGGTTTAAAGCGCCTGCTTGGGAAAGCTTGGGTGGCTTCAGGGACCGCGGTTCGATCCCCGGCACCACATGCTGCGCCAGCCCTGCCCTTGGGGTGGGCTGAGCCAGCCATAAGAATGAGTGAATAAACAAATAAAGGTTCTGAAACAAGAAAATAAATAAAAAGAAATTTAAAAAAAAAGAATTAAAAAAAATGAGAAACCACTTGTTGGTTCTTTGTGCTACTTCCTGTGTAATTAGGTTTTTATTCATTAAATCTTCGCCTACACCTATGTTTTCAAGAGTTCTATTTATGGGGCCCGGCGGGATGGCTCAGTGGTCTAAAGCGCCTGCTTAGGAGAGCTTGGGCGGCTGCAGGGACCACGGTTCGATCCCCGGCACCACATGCTGTGCCAGCCCTGCCCTCAGGGCAGGCTGAGCCAGCCATGAAAATAAATAAATAAACAAACAAAAGTTCTGAAACAAGAAAATAAAATAAAATTCTAAAAAAAAAAGAGTTCTATTTATTCTTTCTTCCAGCTGACTTAGTGTTTGTAGGGAGTGCTAAAGCTGGAAATTGGCCACATTTATGGGGGAAAGGCGAGGCTGCAGTGCCGAAGGCAATCAGTCTACTTCAGTTCTGAGAAAACGTCGTCTGACACAATTCCAGCCATTAGACACTTCACAAACATGTGTCATGTGATACTAACTTCATCCAATGTATAAATAAGCACCTTATGGTGGTTGTTCAGCTCCTTTCCTCTAATCTGGAGAAAGAGTGCTCCACCTGACCCCAGCTTTCACCTCTTTTCTTTATTTCTTGATCCTCTTGCTGTTTTTCCTCAGGAACACTGAAAACTGTGCCCTGCAAGTGCTTTTCTTTTAATATTTAGATCTTTGATCTGTTTTGATTTCATATTAACACATGAAGAAATATGGGTCTATTTTTAAAGTTTGGCATATTGAAAACCAATTTTTTCCAGCATTTAGTAAAGAGATAATCTTTATTCCAATAAAGCTGTTTATCTTCTGTGTCAAATGTAAGGAAGGTGTGTTTGCGGGTATTTCTGCATCTTCTTATCTGTTCCGTTGATCTGTTTTTTTTTTTTTTTTGCCAGTTCCATGCTGTTTTTAGCACGTTAACTTTGTAGTATAATTTCAAATCAGTGATTGTGATGCCCCTTGCCTTGCCTTGTTGCCCAGAATTTCTTTTATTGTTCTAGGTCCCTTGTGGTTCTAATGAACTTCAGGATTGTTTTCTCCAATCCTGTGAGATGGACATGCTGGAGACATGTTGACTGGGATTTCATTAAATCTGCATAACAGTTTTTTTTAGCTGGGGCCATTTTCTATATCTTGGTTCTTCCTACGTATGAGCGAGTGATGTCTTTCCATTTTCTGATATCTATCTTATTTCCTTTTTCAGAGCACTATAGTTTTCAGTGTAGATATCTTTCACATTCTTCATTAGATAAATTTCTATGTATTTCATTTTTGGGATGCTATTGTGCAAAGTGATGTTTCTCTAATCACTCTCTCAGTGAATTTGTTATTCCTGTAGAGGAAGGCTACTGATTTTTGGTTTCTAACTTGTATCCAGTTGTGCTACTGAATTTCATTATTAAATGTAGAAGTCTTTTATTAGAGTTTTTGAGGTCTTCTATGTAGAGTATCATGTCATCTGCAAATAATGATTGTTTAATTTTTTCTTTTCCTTATTCCTGTTCTTTCTCTTAACTAATGATTCTAGCTAATGTTTCCAGAAGAAATTGAATAAGAGCAGTGACAGTAGATATCATTGTCATACTATTGAGTTTAGAGTGAAAGCTTTTAGTTTTTGTCCATTTAATATGTTGGTTGTTCATTTGTTACAGGTTTTTTTATCATATTGAGATAAGACCATTTATTCCAATTTTCTGTCGGTTGTCTATGATGAATGAGTGTGTGTAAAACATTTTTTATGTACTTACTGAGATGATCATAAGAGTTTTGTCCTTGGCTCTGTTAAAATGTTGCATTACGTTTATTGGTTTGCATATTTTAAATCTATTCCTGTATCCCTGGAATGAATCATTTTTAACCATGATGTATAATCTTCTTGGCGAATAGTGGCATTCTATTTGCCAGTGTATTATTACTTTTTTTGCATTGTTAAAATCAAGTTTTATTATATATTATAGTTTTTAAAAAATATTACAGCAACTTCAATTAAAATATAAAATTAGACATGAGAACCAAAACTCCACAAATTTTATTTTATTTATTGTTTTATTTATTTATTTTTTTAGATTTAATTTTACTTTAAAGAGAAAATATAGCAGAAACAAAGAAAAACATTAACAAGCAAAAGTACATGTAGTACAGAATTTCAAAACAAGAAAAATTCAATAATGGTTTTATTACATATTTTCATCATCAAATCTGTTTAGATTAATAAATATAGATATGTAAAACTGGTCAATTAAACATTAACAGTTTCAATAAACATTATTTTTTATTTATTTATCTATTTATTTATTTATTTATTTATTTATTTATTTATTTATTTGTCTTTTTGAGACAGGGTCTCGCTATGCAGTTCAGGCTGGCCTTGAGCTCACTTTTGTAGCCCAGGCTGGTCTCGAACTCGCACCAATACTCCTGCCTCAGCCTCCCAAGTACTGGGATTACAGGCGTGAGCCACCATGCCCGGCATAATAAACATTATTTTTTAACTCTTCTAAATGCATTTTGTATTTAAGTCTTCTAAAATAAAAAAATAGTATTACACATTGCTATTTTCAGTGTCAAAAATCTGTTAGAGATTCTTAGAATCATTGTCTAATTCATCCTATGCATATAAGTGCATGGTTTTGCCCGTGCCAAGATTCCTAACTTTTGTTTGCTATCTATTCATTGTTTAATCGTTAACTTCTTGATTTCCATTCAGCTGTGTTATGCCTTTCCATCTTTATTTCTTCCTTTGAGTTCTTACATTAGGGAGATGATATGATGCTTATACACGTAGGTCAGATTTATTGCACTTATGAGTATATCTTTAAGACACATCCACTTATATACATGAAGTATTTTAGTTTATTATTCTTTATAGTTGAGCAATAATCCATTGTATAAAAATACCACATCTTTTTCAATCATTCTTCAGATGATGAGCATTTTGGTTGTTTCCAAGATTTGGCTGTCAGAAATTGTGTTGCTGTAAATATAGGTGCACAAACATCACTATGATATGATGTTTTGAGTTCTTTGGGAAAATTCCCAGTATGGGGATAGCTGGTATGAATGGGATTTCCAGTCCTACTTCTTAAAGGAATTTCATCGTGATTTCCATAATGGTTGCACCAGTCTACATTCCCACCAGCAGTGGAGAAGGGTTACTTTTTCACCACAGCCTCTCCAACATTTGTTGTTGATTGATTTTTAAAAAATTCTTTCTAGCCGGGCGTGGTGGGTCACGCCTGTAATCCTAGCACTCAGGAGGCTGAGGCAGGAGGATCGATGCGAGTTTGAGACCAGCCTGGGCTACAAAAGTGAGCTCAAGGCCAGCCTGAACTGCATAGCGAGACCCTGTCTCAAAAAGACAAAAAAAAAATTCTTTCTAGGGTGAGATGGTATCTCAGTGTTGTTTTAATTTATATTTCAGGGGTGGCTAGCGATGTAGAGCATTTCATGTATTTACAAGCTTCTCGTATTTCTTCCTCTGAAAAGTGTATGTTCATCATGGATTGGGTCTTTGAATTTTGAGACTCTAATGTTTTTTAGTTCTTTATAAATTCTAGATAGAAAATTTTTGTCTGAATACTTACTAGTTAAAATATTTTTGAAGTTTGTGGGCTGTCTTTTCACTCTGTTGGTAATTTCTTTTGACGTGCAAAAGCTTTTCATCAAGAGGAGGTCCCAGTTGTTGATTCTTTCAAGTATTACACGTGAATTTTGATTTTTGTCCATGAGCTGTTTGTCTACCCCAACGTCTTCAAGATTCTCTCCTACTTTCTCTTCCAGGAGATTTAGCGTTTCTGTTTTAGTATTTCGATCTTTGATCCATTTTTACTTTAGTTTAGTGCGTAGTGATAGACCTGGGTGATGTTTTAGACTTTGGCATGTAGAGAGCCACTTTTCCAGCACTATTAGCTAAAGAGGCTATCTTTCTTCCAGTAAACATGTTTGGTACCTTTGTTGAAGGTAAGGTGGCTGAGTGTAGCTTCTGAGTCTTCTAATCTATTCCATTGATCCTCAGGTCTACTTTATCCCAATACCATCCTGATTTTATCACTGTAGGTTTGGAAGTATAATTTTAGGTCAGGAACTGTAATGTCTCCTGCCTTGTCTTTGTTTCCCAGGATTGTCTTTGCTTTCCAGGTCTTTTCTGGTTCCAAATAAATTTTAGGAATGATTTCTCCAGGTCTGTGAGGTATGTTGTTGGTATTTTTATAGGGATTGCATTAAGTCTGCATAACAATATAGGGAGTATGGCCATCTTCACAATGTTGATTCTTCCTATCCAGGAGCAGGGAATATCTTTCCATTTTCTGAAATCCTACATGATCTCTTTTTTCAGAGTATTATAGTTTTCATTGAATACATCTTTTACTTCTTTAGTTAGATTAATTCCTAAGTATTTCTTTTTCTGTGGTGCTATTGTAAAAATTACTATTTTTCTCTCAAACAGTGTGTTTGTTATCTTTGTAGAAGAATGCTATTGGCTTTTGGGTGTTGACTTTGTATCCTGCTATGCTACTGAATTTGTGTATTAATTACAATAGTTTCTTCGTGGAGTTTTTTTGGGTCATCCAAGTAGATTATTATGTCATCTGCAAATAATGATAATTTAATTTCTTCTTTACCTATTCTTATTCCTTTTATTTCTCTCTCTCTTATCTAATGACTATAGCTAATGATTCCAGAACTATTTTAAATAGCAGTGGTGATAGAGGACATCGTTGTCTTGTACACGATCTGAGAGTAAAACACTTCAGTTTTTCCCCATTTAGAATTATGATAGCCATTGGATTGTCATTGATGGCTTTTATCAGATTGAGATAGAGGCCCTCTATTTCAGTTTTCTGTAAGACTTTGAACATGAATGAGTTTTGGAGTTTGTCAAAAGCCTTTTCTGCATCAATTGATATGATCATGTGGTTTTTGGATTTGGCTCTATTTGTATAGTGTGTTACATTTATAAATTTGCATATATTGAACCATCGTTGGGATGATGGGATAAATTTCACCTGGGCATGGTGAATAATGTTCTTGATGATTTGCTATTTTCTATTTGCTATGATTTCATTGAGGGTTTTGGCATCTATATTCATGAGGGAGTTTGTCCTGCAGTTCTCTTTTTTCACTTGTGGCTTTCTCCGGTTTTGCTGTCTGTATAATACTTGCTTCCAGGAATGCTTTTGAGAAGATTACTTCCTTTTCAACTTTATTGAAAATTTTAAGGAGTATTTGTATTATATCTTCTGTAAATTTCCTGTAGATTTCAGCAGTGAGTCCATCAGGAGCTGGGCTTTTCTTTGTCAGTAGGCTTTTCATGGCATGTTGTATTTCACTGGCTGTTATTGGGTTATTGAGAGTTCTTATATCTTCTTGATTCAGTTTTGGTAAATTGTACCTTTCTAGCAATCTGTCCATTTGTTCTGTGTCTTCAATTCTATTAGAGTAAAGATTCTCAAAGTAGCTATTAATGATCTTCTGAATCTCTACTGGGTCTGTGGGTATTTTACCCTCTTCACTCCTTATTGCTTGAATTTGGGTTTTTTCTTTCCTCTTTTGATGAGGTTAGCTAGGGGCTTATCAATTTTATTTCATCTTTCAAAGAACCAGATTTTTGATTCATTAATTCTTTTTTCCTTGTTGAGACAGGGTCTCACTATGCAGTTCAGGCTGGCCTTGAAGCTTGTCTCAAACTCACACCAATTCTCTGCCTCAGCCTCCCAAGTGCTGGGATTATAGGCATGAGCCTCCACATCTGGCTCTGATTCATTAACTCTTTGTATTGTTTTCTTTGTCTTGATTTAATGAATTTCTCCTCTTATCTTTATCATTTCCTCTCCTCTTTGGGCTTTGGATTTGGTTTGCTTTTTCTTTTCTAGTCAGTTTAGGTGCTGCATGAGAGTATTTATTTGTTCACATTCTGTTTTCTTTTTCTTTTTTTTAATTTTATTTTTTTCTTGTTTGAGAACTTTTATTTGTTTATTTATTTGTTTTTATGGCCGGCTCAGCCTGCCCTGAGGGCAGGGCTGGCATGGCATGTGGTGCTGGGGATTGAACCGCGGTCCCTGCAGCCACCTAAGCTTTCCTAGGCAGGCACTTTAGACCACTGGGCCATCCTGCCGGGCCCCTCACATTCTGTTTTCTTTGTGTGTGACTTTAGAGCTATAAATTTCCCTCCCAGAACTTTGATTGCATCTCATAAATTCCAATAAGTTGTGTTTGAATTTTCATTAAATTGTAGATGTTTCTGAATTTCTTGTTTAATTTCATCTGTAACCCTCTTGTTGCTGAGAAGAATACTGCTTAATTTCCATGTATTTCTGTGGTTCTTGTGGTTTCTTTTGTCACTTGTTTCCAGTTTCATTACATTGTAGCCAGATAATACGCATAGGATAATTTCTGTTTTCTTGCTTAAGCATGCCCTATGGGCCAGTATATGATCTATTTTAGAGAATGTCCTATGTGCAGCTGAAAAATTGTGTATTCAGCAGTGGTTTGGTGAAAGTCTGTGTATGTCACTAAGTCCGGTTGTTCCAAGTTCTTGTTCATATCTACTAATTCTTTGCTGATTTTTTTTTTCTGGTTGACCTATCTTTTTGGGATAAAGGGTTGTTAAGGTCTCCTGTTATGTTTGTGGTATTGGACATTGGATTTTTTCATGCCCATTAAGATTTTTTTTTATCTAGCTTGGTGCTCCCAAGTTGGGTATGTCCATATTTAAGAATGTCATCTCTTCATCTTAAATTATTCCCTAACCAGTATGTAGTGCCCTTCTTTATTTCATTTGTTCAATCTTGGTTTGAAGTTTAGACTGTCTGCAAATAGGGTTGCTAACCCTGATTTTTTCTGAGGTGCTTGGGCATGTAGTACTGTTTTTTATTCTTTGACTTTGAGCCTATGAATTTCTTTATGAGTTAAGTATGTTTCTTGTTATAGCATATTGTTGAATTTTGCTTCCTAATCCACTGTGCCAGTGTATTTCTTTTAATTAGACAATTAAATCCATTTACATTGATGCTTATAATTGAAATGTATTGACATGATTGACATGTTTCTTTTTTTCATGATTTAATATTTTTATTGTTTAAATTTAACAATGGTAATATTACATATTTTCATCATCAGATCAGTTTAGATCAATAGATATAGGTATATAAGATTGATCAAACAATTAAACATTAACACATTCAATAAACATTACTTTTTTTTCTTTTCCCCTTTCTTTTTTTAAAAGTTGACACATTGCATATTGTCCTCACAATAGTTCTACAGAGCACAGTGTGTGGGCACGATCCACCTCCCTATTGATGTTGCTAAGAAGAAAAAAAAAAGAAGAAAGGAAAAGAAAATTCTTCTCTTTGGACTAAGAGGAAGCAGATGCATACACAGTCAAATGTTCTGCAATTGCAGTGGGTCACCCCTGAAGCTTGTAATGTTGGAGGCTATTGATCTAAGCCTCCTAAAGCTCATCCCACCAATCTAGCTCTGCGTTTCATGACATGTTTCTTTTACCTACTATTTACCACTTTTTCTGTTGTGTTTAATTGGTTGTCCTATTTGCTGGCTTCTTTCTGTTCTCATTCATGGTATTCAGTTCATTTTGGTCGCTCTCTAAAATATTTTTTCATAGTCTGTGTAGGTTAGGCTTTGACATCATGAAATTCTTTAGTTGTTCTTTGTTGTGGAAGTATTTCACTTCTCCCTCATATCTCAAAGAGAGTTTTGCAGGGTATAGCAGTCTGAGCTGGAATTTGTTTCCATGGAGGAATTGAAGCACTCTGCTCCATGCTCTTCTTATATTCATCATTTGTGCAGGTAATTCTGCTTTTATTCTGATGGGTTTTCCTTTATATGTGATCTGTTTCTTTTCTGTAGTGGTCTTTAGTATATTATTCTTCTGCTGGATTTGTGGGATCTTGACTATTATATGTCTGGTTTTGTTTTTAGTTGGGTTGATGTTATTTGGATTTCTGTATGCTTCTTTTATGTGAATACCTGACTATTTTCTCATATTTGAGAAGTTTTCTACTATTATTTCTGCCCATCTTGTTTTTATATCCCTTGTATTGACTCCTTCTTTGTCATTGATGCCTAATAGTGTCATGTTCATTTTTGCATCATCTTGTAGATGCTGAATTATTTTTTCCTGAATCCTTGTTGTTTTTGAGAGATCTTTTCTTACCTTTTCCCTAGCTGTGACTGTGTCTTCAAGGTCTAAAACTCTATCTTCCCTTTTGCTCACACAGTGCTGCCAACTTGTGATTGAGATTTTTATTTTCCTGTATATCTCTTTGAAACTGCTTCATGCAACCTATTTCTTTCCTATGTTGCTTATTTAAGGATTCCATCATTTTTCTCTTCTAATTTTTGTCAATGTGTTCTTTAGAAGCATTTATTAAGTCTCTCATTATAGTTATGCTTCATTTTCTTTTTATTTTATCCTTTTTCTACTTGAGAGATTATTTCTCATGTGATTACTTTTCTACATTTCTGCAGTTGTTCCTTTACTTTAGACGCTATTAATTCAGAAATGTCTTTTTTCACTTTAGACACTATTAATTCAGACATTTCTTTTTTATTTCAGAGGTTATTTCTGAGCTGAGTTCCTCTATACATGTCTGCATTTGTTTTTTTTTACTTCAGATGTTGTTAATTTAGAGCTTTTAGTTGTGTGATTCTCATTTTTTTTTCTATGCTAGTTTCTCCTGCATTTGTTCTGGGTGGGCTCAGGGCCTGAAATTGCGTCTAGCTTCTTCTCTCTGTCATTTTATATTGCAGTGTTTCTGACCCTTGGTATAGAACTTTGGTGAAGTTATGTCACTAATGCCTACTGAAATTTGGGTCTGGATCTACCAAGATTGGTCTTGTCCAGATGTGCCTGGCTAGGTCTGGCTGCTGTGCTGAGGTTCTTGTTACTGCAGTTCACGGAAATGAGCCCACTGTGCTCCTCTGGCCTGATGTTCAGCTCCTGTATTAGCTGAGAGTGTCTGATCCCCAGCCTCTCTGCAGGGAATTTTGCTGCAGTGCTTCACATCTGATGCCAGTGCTGGGTTATGGATGGGGAAGAAGTTCTGGTGGCATGGAAGTTCCTACCTGTGTGCCTGCTGGTCTGGGGTCTGGTTGGGGAAGGAGTTCTGGTGGTGCAGGCACCACAGACCAAGTGTTTCTACCTATAATTCTCTTTTTGGTCAGATCTCTGTCTCTGTTTCTGTCTCTCTGTCTCTGTCTGTCTCTCTCTGTTGGTGCTTTCCTCCAGGAATTAATTTGGGAGTATTTATTTCCTTTCAATTTAAAGAGCTTGAGAAGTAGTGGTATTAGGTTCTCTCTAAAATTCTTAGAGAATTAAGCAGTGAATCCAACAGGGCCTGTGATTTTCTTTGTTTCATAGGACATTAATTATATCTTCAGTTCCATGGAGTGACATTGGTTTATTTAGAATTTTTATATGTTCTTGAAACAACTTTGTTAATTCACATGTATCTAAGCATCTGTTCATTTCTTCTGTGTTGTGCGTCCTTATTAGAATCAAGTTCTTAAACTAGCTATTGATGATCTTCTAGGTATCTGTTGTGATTTCATCCTTTTCCTTACTAATTGCTTTGATTTGATCTCTCTCTCTTGATAGTGTTGGCTAAATGTCAATTGTATTTAATCTTTCAAAAGAACCAACTCTTTGTTTCATTGATTCTTTGTATAACTTTTAGTCTCTAATGCATTTTTTCCTCTGTTCTTTTTGATTTGCTCTTTTTTCTTCCTAGACATTTGAGGTTCAACGTTCAGTTGTTTATTCGAACGTGCCGCTTTTCTTTATTTTTTTTTTAAAGAATCTGATTGATTGATTGATTTCGTGCAGGGTCTCCCTATGCAGCGCAGACTCACAGGGATTTTCCTTTCTCAGCCTCTTAAGTGCTGGGATAACAGGTAAGAGCCTCCATGGTGAGTTTCAGTGGCTGGCTTGGCATGGGGCTGGCATAACATGTGGTACTGGGGATTGAACCTGGGTTCTTGCTCTTGCTAGGCAGGTGCTTAGACCACCAAACTATCTCCTCAGCCCATGTTTTCTGATATGGGAATTCACTGATGTAAATTTTTCTTGTAGGACTGTTGTCATTATGTCCCATAAGTTGCATTGTGTTTTATTGGTATTATTGTTTAATTTCAAAAACTGTCTAATTTTTCTTTAATGTCTTTTGTGACTTATTGGTTATTCAGGAGGGAGTTGCTTAATTTCAATGTATTTATGAAGCACTTGTGGTTTCTTTTATTGTTGATTTCCAATTTAATTGCATTATTATCTAATAATAGGCGTGGAATAAATTGAATTCCTTTGCATTCCCTTAACCATGTGTTACGAGTTAGTATGTGGTCTATCTTGCACAGCATCCTGTATTCTACTGAGAAGAATGTGTATCCTGATGTAGGGTGGAACACTCTGTAGATGTCTACTAAGTCCATTTGCTCCGAAGTTTGGTTCAATTCTGATATTTCTCTATTAATTTTTTTTTGTCTAGTTGATCATTCTATTTGTTACTGTGGGGTATTGAGGTCCCCCAATATAATTGTATTAGTGCTTATTTCATTTTCTATGTCTATTAGTGCTTATTTTATATAGTTTGGTGCACCAATATTGGGTTCATCTATGTTTATAGTTATTATGTCTCCCTCTTGAATTGTTCTCCTCACAAGGAAATAGTGATATTTTTCATCTCCCTTATCAGTCTTGGCTTGAAATCCACTTTGTGTGCAAATCAAGAGCTCTCTCTGATTTTTCTTGGGCTTCCAGTCTGTGAATTTCTTTTTGAATTAAATGTGTTTCTTGTATGCAGCATATTGTTGAAACATCCTTCTTGATCTGATCTGACAGTCTGTCTCTTTTGATTGGTGAATTTAAACCATTAACTTTGGGTCAGCCAAATAGTTCTGTGGATTAAAGTGTCTGAAAGCAGGCACAAGGCCCTGGGGCTTGCTGAGAAAGCAATTAAGACTGGTTATGGTGGCACATGCCTGTAATCTCAGCTCTTGGGAAGCTGTAAATAGGAAGGTCATTATGAGTCTGATCTATCAATGAGACCTTGAACACTCTGCAGGCTTTCTCCCCCAAATCAAAACATTAACATTCATGGTTATGAATGATATGTATTGGCTAATCTTTGTCATGTTATTTTGCTTTTGTTGGCTTTTTTTTCATGTACCCTCCTCCAACTCTCGAATCTTTTCTATTTTCTTTGAAATCTGAGTTCTTAAAAAAAATACATTGAAGATCACATGTACTAGACAAACAATTTATCACACAGTGATACTCCTATTTATTTTTAGAATCAGGGACTTGTTATATTTCCCAGCCTGGTTTTGCTCTTAAACTCATGGGCTTAAATGATTCTCTGGCTTCAGCCTCTGAAATAGCTGGGACTGTAGGCACACACAACTATGGTTGCCGCAATGAAGCTTACCTCTTTATCAGAATCTGCAGCCATCCCAATAGAAGTCACGTGGTATTTCCAATATTCTCTCTCAAACTTTCTTTCACTTAATTACTAAGTATATTAGGTACAAAGACCTTGCCCAGCATGGAACCTCTCTGCCCACTGTCTCATATGTCTCCTTTGCCTCTATAAAGCTCCATATATATATATACATATATATATATATATATATATATATATATATATATATATTTTTTTTTTTTTTTTTTTTTTTTTTTTTTTTTTTTTTTTTTTTTTTTTTTTTTTTTTTTTTTTTTTTGACAGAGTCGTTCTAGGCTAGGCTGGCCTTTAATACGGGGCAATCCTCCTACCTCAGCCTCCCAAGTGCTGGGGTTGCTGGTATTCACATCCACACCTGACAGACGATCTTTTTGGAAGGAAAAGTAATACATTTCCAGGGCTATAGCCCTTCAAATAAAACTGATTTCTTTCTATTAACTGCCACTCTTAAATATTGTCTTTTCATTGGTAAACAGACCAACTTGAGTCTGGTAACAGATGATGGGACTATATTTGGGAAATGTAATTTGCTCTAATGTTTTACTTTTCAAGAATTCAGTATTTTTCTTCTGTTTAGCTTGGTTTTGGGGTTCTGGAAATTGAACCCAGGACCTCAGGTATGCTATAAAGTGCTTTACAACTGAGCTGCACTCCTAGTCCAAATAATTAGGGTATATATATATATATATATATATATATATATTCCACAAAGAGATATACTTTTCTGCATCTTTGCTTTCTCTTAGAACATCAGTCTCAGAGTCAGAATCTGCACTTTTGAGACTCTTCTTACTGTAATCATCTTCTCGGCAACTTTGACTGCCAAATCAACTTCATTATTAGCTCGGGACTCAAGTCTCCTGGGATTTTCACATTTTTCATTTAGAAATGAAGTCGTTAAGTTGGTAATGATATATTAAAATGAATAACATTAATTTTTCTTTCTTTGAAAGTAATTATATACTCACTGGAGGAAGTTGGGAAAATAGAGATTAAATTTTAAAAGGGAAAAAATATAATCAATCGTGTTTTGAATTTCAAAAGGTTAATGAATGTCAAAAACCTATTGAAAATGCACAGTGTACTCCTTTTTCCACTCCTCAAACTTATTTGGGATAGCACTGTAATATGCGAAAGTAAGTTTAAGACCTCTACGTCTTCTGCCACTTTTAATTACCTATATAAGATCAATAGAGAGATAAGGAGCTAAAACCTCAACTGAGTGGAGCCTCTCCATGAATTCCTAAGCAGATGAAAGTACTGTGTTTCTTCAAAAATGAGACCTAACTATAAAATTATAAAACTGAAGATAAAAAAAATGTCAGCTCCTCCTATGCATGGTTGCATAGGTTTATGATCCCAGTAGTCAGGTGGCTGAGGCAGGAGGATTGCTAGAAGCTTGAGATCAGTCTGGTCTACAAAGTGAGTTCAAGACCAGCCTCAATTGCAGAGCAAAACTGTCTCAAAAAGACAAAAAGAAATGTAAAAGAAAGCCAGCGCCAACAAGCCTATCCATGCCTTACCTGCTTTACAGAGTAGCCACTGAGAAAAAGAAGTGAGATTGGGGGCCAGCCAGATAACTCAGGGGATTAAAGGGCCTGCTTAGGCAGATGCAGGGACTAGGACTCAAGGGTGACAGAGACTGGGCATGGTGGCACATGTAGGAGTCCCTCCTAGGTCCGCGTTTTGAGCCAAGAAGTCAGTATTTGTAATACCAAAGTCACGTTCTTGGAATCTCACCGAGGTGATTCCAATCTACCACTTCCCATGTAACCCATGGTGAAAATAAAGACACTAAAACCTATTTATGAGCCCGGCGTGGTGGTGCACGCCTGTGGTCCCAGCACTTAGGAGGCTGAGGCAGGAGAATCAGTGAGTTCAAGACCAGCCTGGGCCACAAAAGTGAGCTCCAGGCCAGCCTGAACTGCACAGTGAGACCCTGTCTCAAAAAAGACAAAATAAATAAATAAATAAATAAATAAAACCTATTTATAATTACTGGGGAGCCAAGGGGCTCTAAATACGGCCAGAAGGATGGATCTCTGGAATAAAGAGTATAACCCAGGCCCTTGCCTGGTTTTATTCAGTGGAGGAGTGGCTTGAGGAGGAATGACTGAGAATTGTGGGAATAGGTAAGTACTGTGAGCTGAGTTAGGTGGGGGCCTACATTTACCTCTGCCATATGCGGAGAGGATATGCAGAGAGAGGAATCTGCATAATGCTATTTAGATAGTATCTCATATTTTGGGCAGTCTGGTGCTTCAGCTTTGATGTTGTTTTCAAGCCCCAGGAGGTCATAGCCTCTGTCTCCAGCCTCATTCCCAGCTGGCAGCATGGAGCACTGGCTCTTTGTCCTGTCTCAACTGGGTTCACATTAAGGAACAGCAGGTGTAGGTTACCAGGGAAACATGGATGCCACCTTCAAAGACTATCGCCAACACCTCAGCTAGGCCAATATACATTGCTTAAGGCCAAATTGAAAGACTAGCCAGAAGTCCTAGCCAGCTCTGTACATATCAATACAAGGAAATAGGGTCAGGCTGAGTCAAAATAGAGACAGTTGCTCTTCCTTCAAGGCAAGCAGCTCACACCTGTAATCCCAGCTTGTGGGAGGCTGAAAACAGGAGGGTCACTATGAGTCTGATCCATGAAGTAAGACCCTGAAATAAATATATCTATATCTCTATGAAGTCAGATAGGGGCTTCTGCATGATACTGGCCATCACCCTGTGGAATGACCAGCTAGGGCTTATTTTCAATTAGGTCTTACCATTGGGGAAACACAATAACTGGTCTCAGGGGTCCTGAGGAAAATCAGGGCTTTCTTTAATGAAGGTGGTAATGTCAGGATGCTTGAGATTTTAAAATCTCACCAAACAGATGAGACTTACCTGTGCCGTGACGGACAGAAGACGGGATTGCCAGTTGCAGTTGCTGCATGCTTGTGTAAGATGCAAGTTCTGCCTTTATTTCCATCCACCTGAGTCATATGGAGTTTTCCCTTGCTACTTGCATTGGTCAGCCTTCCCGCTGCGGAGGCAACTTCTCTGACACCCACTCTTTGAAGGAGGAGAAGCGTTCTTTCAGGGGGCTCAGTCCTGGGGCTGGATGACTCCTAGACAGGAACATCATGGCAGAAGGCTGTGGTGGAGCTGAGCTTCCCCGGAGCTCAGGGCAGAGAGCTGGGGACTGAGCAGGAGGGGGATGGGCCATGCATCAAATACCGTCCACACAGCCCCGCCTCCACGTCCCACCCAGGTGCACCAGCAGGTGAGCTCTACTAATCCCCTAGGTTTTTCTCAAGCCAATCAAGTTGACAGTCTGTAGAGTGTTTTCTCTTTTGGAGCTTTCACCGCTCTAGACTCAGACTTACTGTTTTTGGCAAGTGTATTTTTTCTCTAATTATTTTAGTACAGTCTGTTACAGAGCTGAATTTATCCTATGCAGGGTCTGTATATTGTGACTGGCACAGCTTTCTATTTTAATCTTTACATGTAACAATCTATACCTATAAATAGTCTCAGTCCATTATTTCTGACCCCTAGAGGTATTTGCTATTGAATGCTGATGGCAGGAACCTTGAGACCTTCAGAAAATGAGGAACATTTCCTAAAATTATTTGATAACACAGCATTCTTAACTCCATCTACAAAAATAAGCATTGTTAGCAGTTAGCTCTATGTTTCCCCACTCATTTATCTCTGTGAAAACGTGAGCAGTTTTCTTTTTACATGATTAAGATTACCTCGAATGTGCTGCTTTGTTACTTTCCCACCTTATAAGTAGGCTTTCACAATAATTGTCAATGCCTCAGTAGCAATCCCTTGATAACAGATTGTGACGATTTCATTCACCAGCTATAATCTGATATCTTGGTCACTTCTCATCACCGTGAGGAAAAACAATGAACTGAACCTATTTAGAAAGGAATATTTGTGTACGGCTGGGATAATTTTAAAATTTGTGGACATTCTGGGTCAGTGAGAGTGTGAAAATTTAAATTATTCGGTTGTGGTAGCCGAAAGGCTTTCCAGGAATGGCCTGTCATTCGATTTCCCCATGGGCTCCCTGATAGGTCCTCAGTGTTACATGACAGAGCTTCTCTAAAACATAAAATAAAACTTTGAGTTTGGCAGGAACAGTATGATCGAATCCAAAATCCTGTTCTAGTCAGTTGGCAAGATCCTGTCTGTTCTGCCTGCGTTGGCTACTTCCATCTTGTCTACCTCACTCCAGCTCTTGGGCTTTAAATCCTTAAATTTGCCAAGTTCTTTTGTGCTTTATAGTTCTCCAATATGTTTATTTCTAATTCAAATATTTACTACCCTTGTTTTTTTTTTTTTTTCCATTTGTGTATTAGGTACAGGATCTCACTATGCAGCTCAGACTCACAGTGATCGTCCTGTCTCAGCTTCCCCAGTGCTGGGATTATAGGTGTGCCCCACCATGCCCAGTTTCAGTCAACAGCATGACCAGGGCCTGCTTGGCCAGTGCTGAATCTGAGTTCTTGCACTTGCCAAGCAGGTACTTAGACCACTAAGCTATCTCTCCAGCTCCAAAACAAATCTTAAATACTTTATATCTGTTAGATTTTGGTGCATAATCAGTTATCCCAAAATTTGTGACCTTATTATTTTATGAGTTCAGCTAGGAAATTCAGGCCTGGGCTAACCCGGCTCATGTCTATGGTCAGCTGGCAGAGCTGCCTGGTCCATGACCTCAACAGAACCCAGTCCATTGTAGACTGGTTGGTCTAGGAGGCCTAACTGTGTTGTCCCCTCTTCCTTCCGTGTGGTCTTCCAAAATGTCTAGTTGAGGATATCATGGTGTCTTAGTTACTGCTCTCTTATTGCTGGGACAAACACCTGACACCCAAAATGAAGGAAGGAAAGGTTTATTAGCTTACAGTTACTCAAGGTTTCAGTCCATATTCAGCGAGCCCAAGGCTGAGTGGAACAGAGCAGAGAGCATCCTGTTCATGGTGGATGAACAGCAACAAAATGGGGACAGAGGCAGCCAACCAATCAGGACAGCAAAGCAACAGCACGCATCTCTCTGTCTCTCTTTTTATTACATTCAGGTTCTCTGCCTCAGCCTATCTGCCTTAGGTCACACCCATAATCCCAAAGTACTCAGACCCATAATCCCATCAGTACTAAAACATATAATCCCAGGGATCATGAATCGATTCTCAAGCTCTACAAGTCCCCACCC
>PVJA010002694.1:0-103761 GCA_004027025.1 Myocastor coypus | reverse complement strand
TTTTTTTTTTTTTTTTTTGTATTTTCCAGGGTCAAATCCCCTCAGGATTAAGTTTGGGACCATAGGCAGTACTTCGTAGAACTGTTGTTAGTGTCAGCCTTCGGGATGAGTCACGGCCATTGCTTGGCCATTTTGCTTTCTGTAAAGCCTGAGAGAATGTTTTTCTCTGGGTGACTCTCCTTAGACGCACCACAGTTCATTCATCCCTTTCCTCTGAGGTCCCATAATCTCCTTGACCAGGAAATTTGGGACACCTCTGAGAATTCACATATTTTGAATCTAAGAAAAGAAAATTATTTAGAGAGAATGTTGGGTCATAAAATTGGGACTTACAGATAGATGTAAAGTAGATTGGAAGAAATAACTGAAATTCAAAACTCTGTCATGAAGCCTTTTGTTTGACATAGATACGTGAAAGGCCTACCTATTTTTGCCATAGCTAATGAAACCAATGTTATTTTGAAATTTAAAATATACAAATATTCTCTTTAGTGATATAAAGGAATGAAATACAACTTACTTTTCAGTACAGGAAGTAAATATTGCAATTCCTCCTCCGCCAATTCTAGTTTATGCTTGATTGCTTAGAAAGATAAGTTTCTTGTCTCACGTCTCATGTCCAATCTGTACTTCCTTAGGAGTGACCCAGGTAGTATCCTCAGTAAGGGAAAGCGGGCATGGTGCAGGCATGCTTGGTACAGGAAGCCTGATCACTCTTGCTAGCATTTCCGTTTCTCATTCCCTTAATACTCTGACTATTTTTGTTGTTGTTGATTTTAAGCAGTTACGTTTATGCACCACTTTCAGGAAGGAATGGTTTTTGGCAGACTGGCTGACACCTCCACCCCTACTGACCACCCTGTCTGAGTCTAAGGGCATGAGCTGTCATAGCCATGGATACCAGCATCATCAAGAACTCAAACAACTGAGCCGATGATGGAGTCTGGGCACAGTCGTGCATGCCTGTAATTCCAGCACATGGGAGTCAGGAAACAGGAGGATCACTATGAGTCAGAGCGGCATTGTGAGACCTCGCACTGAGAGAGAGAGAGAGAGAGAGAGAGAGAGAGAGAGAGAAAAGAACTCAGAAGAAAACTGCCTTCTGCTCAGCTGTCACTGTGGGATGCTTTTGCACACTCAGCTATAATTTCACAATTTAGGCAATTTGTCTGTGTAAACTCTTGGGTAAGAGATCTTATATCCCATTCATGGGCAGTTCCTGCCTGATGTCAAGCCACAAATAGGTTCTCAAATTTAATGCCTGTTTACAAATCAACAAACAAGCAGCAAGTTGCCTGACCTTCATTGTTTTCCAAACTTTGCTTGCAAAAACAGGTTATGAAGCAGTGTGTGGGGGAAAAAAAGAACTTTCCTCAGAAAATATTGTGATTTGGGTCTTGATTTCTTAGGAATACATTTTGCTAACTCAAAATGTGTCTCTCAGCTGTCAGACTTGCCTCTTTTTTATGCTTTTTAAAACATTTTCTACTTTTATTGTTATTGATAACCACTGGGCCTAATTTAACTTTATTGCTCTTTAGTTAATCACCATCCATAGGCAATTATGTTAAACCCCAGTGAAATATTCGGCTTATTTTATACAAATTGTTATTATAAGTATCAATATGGCAACAATTAAAACATTATTTACCCCATTTTCTGTATCTAATTTGTCTACTTAATACTTTTATTATCCCAGAAGGACTTGGTGATTCAACAATAAATTTTTTGAGGTTTAAGGGGCTTTCAGCAGCCAGCTGGATTTTCTGGGAAGCGCTAACGTTGCCCCTCCTTGCTTCTGAGGACATGAGATTCCAAATGTGAGGCTCCCAAATGTATAAGAACAGCACGGACTTCCGCAAAGGTGCTGAAGTCGCTTCTCACACATAGCCAGCAGGTAGTTGGTGGGCTTTGTGAACCCAATAACCTTGCCAGGAAAACCAGTGAGCAAATAAAAACCTCCAGGTGGACCTTGTGCTTCAAATAAACATTTCAGTGTTGGCTCTTAATTAGCACAGTGACGGCCATGGCATCATTTCTGATGCCGTCATCACAGAGAAAGCCACATTCTGCTGGACCAAATGTCTGTCAGGATCCCTGAATACACACAGGCATCAAATCTACAGTGAATGTGTGAACGGATGCACAAATCACTGCAACCAGAGACATGGCCATTCAACACCCTTGCTTCAGACACACTAATCCCATGGTTCTGGCTGCTTTCTAAAGCAGTTCTGGTATTGCTCTTTCGTGAGCGTCTTTACATGAGGTGAGAAAATAATATACAGCAAATGCCACCCAAAGGAGACATAGCATCATGAAACTATTACCGGGTGTCCTCACCCAGACCTTATTCACCCCATCTCACACTGTGTGACTTTGGGCTCTTCCAAAAGGCAAAATGGAGCAGTCTCAGAACTGGTTCCGAAGATGGCATGAATGATGGGAAAAGCGGGAGTACTGTGAGGGGATTCATGGCAGTGTCGTAGGCCGTGATCACTGTTACCATGAACATGGAACCCTTCTCTGCACCTCTGCATCCCCATAGCAGATGCTCACCGTGCGCCCAGGCCCAGCAGGTGATAGTCTTGCCTGCTCCCCATGCCCTCCCCTAATGTGGCCAGCAGGCGCCCCCATGGAAGCTCTGTGCTCCCCTTCCTCTACCTCTGTTACCCTCACACACAATCCCTCAGACATTCACACCATGGTTCAGACCTATGCCCAAGAAGCTGTCTGCTCCATGTTGCACTGCTAACTCCCAGCAAGGGCTGTTGTAGTCTCATGGCCAGGGCTGCCCAGTCGCCAAGCAGACACCCGGTCCCTACATTGAAAACAGCCTTGACAACAACCTCTGCAGAAGCACTGCAAATCCTAGGTCTCAGTCATCCATGCCTCCTACTGTCTAACTGCTTTTCAGGGTTGTTTTCATTACAGATTCTGAATGCCTAGACAAGTGCAAGGGAGCCCTTGTTCCCACTCTGCCCATTTCCTGGAAAGAGGGCCCTCTGTCCAGCTGGCTTCAGCGCATCCAACTTCCTGTACTGTTCCTTTCTTGGAGAAGCCCTTGGGTCCAAGACACTTTCATTTAGGGGAAGAACACTGAGAACAGATTTCCACACATTGCTCAGGCATTTGCACACAAATATATGTTCCATTGTAGGCATAGGCATCTTCTTAACTTAGCTATACTTTTACAAGCTCACCAATAATTTCACTTTCTCATTGAAGCAGTTACCACAGAGGTCATCTCATATTGCAACACCTGAATGCATAACATTCTTTTAAGACTGCTGAAGATTGGTCTTCAATTTCTTTTCATTGCATCTTTTATTGATTGATTGATTGATTGATTTCGTGGTACCAAGGACTGAACTCAGGATCTTGTATTTGCCAGGCAGATGATTATTCTACTGAGCTATCTCCCTGGCCCTTCATTGAATCTTTTAAGAGACTTACTTAACTTAAGACAGGAAGAAAGGTGAGAGAATTAAGGAAAGTTCTCGGATTCTGTCCTCGGAAATCATTTACTTGAATATTCTTGGCTTTGAGGCCATGAATTTTCTTATGCGATCATCTCTTACAGGTATAACTTTGCCCCATGAGAGGTATAAAAGCAGAGGGCAGAGTACTTGAAGATGTGTGGCATGTTTTGGATATATTGCCAACTTGGCCATGGAAAAGCTGGGCCCATCCCCATCATCTTCCGCACACACAACATGGCACCCTTGCCTCCGCTCTGTACACCAAAATCTGGAAGTCTTGCCAGTTTCACAGCACACAGGAGGCCCCTCCACAGCATCATGAAAGCAAACAGGAAGCTCCTATCCTAATCATCATTCACAGTCAGATCACCCCACTTTAGTAATCTGGGTAACTGCCCATGAAGAAGGGATTGGCCTGTCTGCCTCTCTGCTGAGGAGTTTCAGAGCTCTGTGGCTCCCATGGTCCTGCATAGGCCAAGGGGCTGCTGCCCCTCTGACACAGCTGATGGGCTACAGCTCTGTCTGTCCTGCACCTCCTACTACCTGTTGACAGATGACTCTGGTCTTCGCTTGAAGGTCCTTTACTTTTACTGACATACTGGAGAAATGAACGTTCTACTGGGAGAGCCAGGCAACGCTTAGCTCGTGTTTACCTACACAGGGTCTGTTGTGTGAGCTTCTGATCAAGTGCAAGGACAGAGGGGCCGTCAAGATCGCTCTTTCCTTCATCAGTTCTCTCTGGTTTCTTTGAGGCCCATCTCACTCTAAGACTTTGAAAAATGCACATGTGAAGGCTCGTCATTTAACATACATATGGCAAATGTGACTGTCTCTGAGTGTGGAGCTCAGGGCCCTCCCTGTAGACCTGCAGTCATTAAGGCCGAGAATGCACATCTCTCTCCTAGAAGGGCTGGGGCTTCAAAGAACTTGCTTCTTCAAAGTGCCTATCAGAACAACAGTTTTCCTAAGAATAACCCAGTGCGCAAAAGTCAGAGATGAGACAAGGTTCATGAAAGCAGCCTCAGTGCAGTCAGAAAGATGTGTCGGAGCAGAAGCAGAAGGGTACTGAGCTATCTCCCCAGCCCCAGGCATCCTTCTCAAAAGAATAAGAACCAGATCAGCAATTGCACCTCCTATGTGTACAGCCTCTGGGCCATGGCGTCCACAGCCCAAGCTCAGCAGATGACCTGAGCATTATCCTCTGTCTTGCTTTCTACATGCCGCACCACAAGAAGTGGGAGAGAAGGTCAGGAGGACCCCAGGGGATCCTCAGAGGTGTGAACCCAAAGAAGGCCTAGCAAAATGATTTCCCATCCAGAGGACTCTGTCTCTCTCCTCACCTGCAATTTGGAAGAGGAGCCCAAGGGTCCCGGGAAATGCATTGCACAGCTCGGAAAACTCCAGGTGAGAAGCAAGAGAACCAGCAGTACTGGTGCAGGAAGGGGCAGTGTCCAGGGACCTTCAGCCCCTGACGCTATTGCTGGGCTTCAGCCCCGTGGACACTGGCTGCAGTCCCTTTTGTTTGGTGGGCCCGGCTGTCCCTTATGGAACACTTACAAGCTCCCTGCCTCCCCCCTCCCCAGCACTGCTGGTGGCACCCCTTGAGTTCTGACAAGCAAAAGTATCTGCAGAAGCTGCCAAGTGTCTCCTGGGTGGATAAGCAATTGGCCTCCCATTGCAGCTCTCTGACATAGATAAGCACGTTGGGCGTCAGAGCTGAAGAATCACAGGCGAGAAAGCACAAGCAGGCCAGTTCTTTGAGAATCTCTGAACACGAGTACGGCGAAGCACACTGTGTTCTGGTTCCAACTGAACCTCAAGGCTGGTGTCTGCTTGATGAATTTGTGGGAGCAGCAATGTCTAGATGCACCGAGTATGTCATACCCAGGTTCTAAAGTAAAGTAATACTTATCCAAGGGACACATGCAAAATAACTTCATCCCCCAAATAATTCTGAAGGAAATGATGATAGTTTGATGGAAGAAAAGAAATATTCTGGGAGGTCTTAAGGGAAATATGGTTTTTGTAGGCATTTCCCAGCACAGGAGTCTGTTCTGGAATTAGTATGTGAACTGGGTGAAGGCCTTGAATCAGGAGGGTCACACGGAGCCCAGGCTTTATGGGCACAACTAGCAACAGAAGCTAAGTTTCTGCTGCCTGCCTGGTCATCACTCCTTGTTTCCCGATGATTGTTTTGGTTACTCTTGTTTGAACACACACTTGCTTAGAAATAGGCATGCCACTTTGGAAGTATTTGCAGCCACTAACAAAATTTTAATTTTGCGTTCTTTTTCATAAATGGGGCATGGAGGGCTCAAGCTCGCCCTCAACCCATGTCAGAGAGAGGTGGAATGAATCAGTCACCTCACAGGGGACACAAGAGGAAAAGGAAATGTTCCTGGGGAAAGTCAGAGAGCAAGAAAAGGAGCTTCCAGGTAAGGAGAACTGCAGCCTGAATCCCCCTGGAGAGAAACCAGGACCACAGAGAAGAAGGAGCGATTGTTCTGTGTGTAGACAATCTGGGCCATTCTACTCCTAGGACAAAGGCATTTCAAGCTCTGATTCGGGAAAACATTCACAGAAAGAAAACCCTCAATGTTGTTTTTGGGATAGGAAAGAGTACAGCCTCAGGCTCCTCAGACCATCAATGCCGGATTCAGGGGAGAGAGGAAGGACCACAGTAAGCCATTGTCACCAAAGGCCGTGCAACCTGACTCTGAGCCCATGCGAAGAGCAGGATGTCCTGCCAAGGTGCTCAGGACGTCAGGTTTTCTTTTCCTCTTCCTCTGCACCCTTTGCTCCATCACGACAATAGTAAGCCATGCTCGACTTCTGCTGGAAACCTGTACTTCATTTACATGGAAAGAGTGAATGAATGCTTCCCACTATGCAGGCATGAGCTGTCGGGCACCGAGACTCGGCTGGGAGGTTTGCTGTCTGGCCAAGAAGGACAGCACCAGCCGGGACGCTTGGGGCTGGTTCCAAAGATCTTGTGAGAACAAGACAGGTGCCCTCCTTACCTTCCCGCCATCCCTTTGTTCTTTCATCCACCAGCCGCAGGGACTTCTCTACTGCCACTAGTAAGAACTACAACGACACACCAACTGAGAAGGCTGAGACTCCTGTCCTTGGGCCCACAATATCAGTCACACATTGCTTTTTGTTTTGCAAATGCCTTGTGTATTGTTACAATTGTCAAGGCCTCTATTTAAAAAAAAAAAACTGAAAAATCAAAATAAGATAACTTTTCAAAACTAAAACGATAAGATGAGATCAGAACATCTCTAGATTTTTATGACTTACGATGGTGCACGGTCACAATCCCAACACTCGGTCAGGCTGAGACAGAAGGATCCTGACACGATGGTCAGTGTTTTCTCCTCTGTAATGACAGTGAAGGCTGTCCCCACCTCCTGGGGTGAATACGACAAGAAAAGGAATGGATATGTGCTGGGCATCTGGAACATGCCCTGGTACCCAGGTATCCTGCACATGTGCTCCGAGTTCTGACAACAGAATTGGCCTTCCCTCTCCACCTCATGTGGAGGGAGAAAGTGACGGTAGGTCTGGGTGCCTGTCACAAGCCTACCATTGCAGCTTGCCTCAAGGAAGCCACGTGCTGCACTCCGACACGTCTAAGCCTAAGAATAAATCAGAGAAGCGGTGAACCCAGCACTCTGCTCCAGCTTTACCCAGGGCCTGAGCTGTCTCTTCTCTTCCCTGCTTCCCTTCATCTCTGAGAACCATGGCCTCCTTTCCAGTTTACACCCTTCTGAAACCCCTTGGTCTACAAATATACCTTGACTTTTTGCTGAGAAGCATCCAGCTTAACATTCGAGTTGCCTGCAGTTTTAGAAACAGAAATTCAGTGGGTATATGGAGAAGCACATTTAGGGAACCTGTATTAAGTAACATTATACTTAAGGGTTTAGCTTTCGTGTTACACAGGAAAGATGGTGGCAGTTGTCAGTAGCCACCAAGGCTGTATTTCTATATCCACAGTTGTGGACTCTTTCTTGTTGAATTCAAAAGTTGAGGCCAATTTTGAGAATCTAGTAGCAAGAATTCCAATACTTCAAGATGATGTCCCAGAACATCTCTAGGTTTTTACATCTCCTTTGATTGTGTTACTCTACTACAATGCTTGTACAATGATTTCATTGGCGGTATTTTTTTTTTTTTTCAGTACCAGGGATCAAACTCAGGACCTTGCACTTGCCAGGTAGGTGTTTGTGCCACTGAGCTATCTCCTCAGCCCTTATAGGTTCTAAATTATGGTGATACGATTCAAGGTGTTTAAAGGTGTCAGTTCCATAGGAGTTAGGTTTCTAGAACTCAGCATCTTTCCCATGTTCTGGAAAGTTCTTGATGCTTCTCTCTGAGATCCTGAGAGTGAGGCTTCCTGGATTTTACAGCCTCTGAGACTTGGAATGAATCAAGTCACCCACAGGTGCTGGAGACCGGCTCCCCAGACTGCCAAGGGCTGCCTCTTGCGATTGCAGTCAGTACCACCATCCCTTGTAACACTGCCAGCCAAAAAGCCAAAAATTCTGCTTCGCTTCCTAAACAAATTGGGTCCATTGAACTTTTGATTGCAGGGTAGTACATCAGGTGCCATTGCAGGGCTTAGGAGACTGTGTGGCTCACCTCTTGTGCTCCTCTGAGAGGGGTTAGAAACACCTCTGTCCCTCTGTGGCTAACACCCAGCCTCTCACTTCAACCTGCGAGGTGGGTCATAAAGCACAATGCCCTCCCTGGATTATGTGGCCAGGCTATTATTTCCCTGCAGAAACAGGAAAAAAAAAAAAAAAAGAAAGAAAGAAAGAAAAAAACTTTCCTTGTGTTCCATTCCTTCTGATCCTTCTGCTTCTCTGAAAAAGAAAAAAAAATCTATATTGCTCTTTCATTCTCCCACGAATATATTACGGCCATAGTAAGTCTATTCCTTATTAATGTTCCAAAATTCAGCACGACATAACATTTCTAAGGTTCTTAAGGCCATTTCCTTTTCACTGCCTTCTATTTATGGCAGACAGTAAAGCTTCCAGCCGGTCCAACCAATATAACTTCAAAACAGTTCCAATTAGGGCTGGAGGAGCCCTTGCTGCTGAGCCCCGACACATGTGGAACCAGATGGGCTGCAATGTGGTGGGGACACCCGATCACTCTTCTTAACACCCTCTCAGGAGGGGACCGAGCTGGCTTGCCAGAGTGCTCCCAGACAAACCTTCTCCTAGAGGGTCATGACCCTGGGGAGCCCCATCCCAGCTTACGAGGGATTTATGGGCTCCCCCGGAGGAGCGTTGAAGATTGCAATAAAGAGAATGAGCCCACGGTCTGTTTCCTCTGTGAGGAAAGTTGTATGCAACAATTGTTCAGAGCGCTTGAGCAACAGGAAGTGTGGGAGTTGCGAAGCATAATATTTACTTGGATTAGATACCACACATTTTTAATTTGCCCTCAGAAAAATGACATCGGAAAGAGAAGATTTGAAATGATTCCTTTAATAGATCCAAGGGATAACACTTTTTTTTTTTTTTCAGCTGAAGAGGACAAAAAGAACATTCTTCTGCTTTATTTATTTTTAATTGAAGACGCTGTACGAACATTTGCCAAATTATTCAAGCGAGGGCCATAATTAGGCAACACAAGGGGAGAGAGAGGCAGTAAGTGCCAACAGCAAGGCATCTATTTATGGATATTATGACACATAATGGAAGCAAAACAGTTGTAGCTGTGTATTAAATTTAGAGTATCATTCCTAATAATATTCTCCATGTGTGAAACACTTGGCAGGAACTGGCAACATAAGGACAAGTTCATGATTCTGGGATGCCTGAGAAACTAGTGCAAAGAATTAAGGCTTACATAAATAAAAGAACAACAGTGAAAAAAAAAAAGAAGAAATAGCACAAGCTACAAGACTTTGTAGTACAAAGTGAAGGGGTTCTGTCCTACATTATCATTTTTTATTGCTTTCACAAAACAAACAAACAAACAAACAAACAAACGCTAACCTCATAATTGTCAGATAGCTCCTTTGTGGACCACTCCGGATTTCCCTCCACACGGCCTCAGATGCAAAGAAATGGATTTGGACTTGGAAAACGGGTCTTATTCAGGCTCGACACAGCTTGTGGCACGTGTTAAGAGGAAATGATCACTAGCAAATCACTTGGGTCGTTGTTAGGCCACGCTCTCCTCACGCCTAAGTGGGATTTATCTGTACTCCAAGCCCTGGCTAGAACATAGAGGAACCCCAACCGAGAGGCTGGGAGGATGTCGTTTCCTGAATTGATGTCACCAGTCTCTTGTCCCGTTCACTCACTTTATTGAGTTGAGCATTTCCAGTCTTTAGCATCCCGCTTTCATTTTACGTTTTCCCAAACTCATGGCCGATCACTTCCAAGGGCCCTGATACAGCATGGAGGAAAAAGGGGCTGTGTTTCCGGTCTCCCGCAGAGCCTGTCCCTCCGTGTTCTCCCTCCAGTCTGACCGCTGAGTCCTCGGTGGCCTGGTCAGGGTACTTGTCTGCACTGCTGCAAACTCTGCTGCCCCTGAGAGCGCAATGCCTTCCTTGGAGCATCGCGTCATTCTCAGTGTGTCCCACCCCAGCCAGGATATTCCATGGGCCCTCCTACTGGCCTTCCATAGTGTCTTCCTCCTCCTCTCAGTCCCTAGGATGTGCGGTTCTGTCTCCGGCTTTCAGAATTCCTCCTTTCCCCACCACTGTCAGCGTCATCGGGCTCCTTCTGGACCTCCCGGGCTCAGGTCATTTTGATATTCTTCCGGAAGGGTCTGCCATGCTCAAAGCCTCAGTCAGCCACCCTGCATGTCGCCTATTCTGATGCTCTACTCTTCCATGATGGCTACTTTCTCTTGTAAGTAATTCTTTAGTTATTTTCCTTCTCTTCTCCTAGAATGCAGGTTCATCACCTCTTGGGTTTTCTCTACCTTTTCATTGGTGCAGGATCCCCATGACGGTACTCTGTCCATCCCGGTGACTGACCAGGTTTGTCAGAAGGAGTTGTGTAGATGAGGGCAAACAACTGATTGCATAGACAACTTGTTGGGTGCATGGGGGAAACCATGGGGGCAAGAGTGGAAGACAACAAAGCTGCTGGGTCCAGTGCCATGGGGTGGGGTGCCTGTAAAGTTGGCCTGGGTTTTTATAGGGTATCAAAGATGAACACCATGGTCCAGGTTTGATGATGGCTTCAAAGGGGTTATCCTATTATAGTTTGAGGGACTGTAGTTTTACAGATACAGCTTTAAGGAGAGCTGAGCCATAGGTCCTGGGGAGAAAGAGCACTTTCACGGGCCTCCACAGTCCAGACCGAATGCATGTCTGGGCAGGATGCCTCTGCTCCATCGGGGATGCTCTGTGCAAGCCCAGGCTTCTGGTTTGAAGGCAGGGTGCTCTTCTGTGCATGGCGTGACATGCGCTCACCCACAGGGTGGACACCTTCCAAGAGCTCTTCTTTCCAGGAGAGGGGGAGGAAACTAACAAGCTCGACCTATCTCCCTCAAAACAAGCTTTGATAATCTTACCATTTTATAACCAGTTAAATAGAAGCTTTTAATAGTATCACCCTGTGCCAACACACACTCTTTTGCAACATACCTTTTTCAACGGTCTGCTGGCTATTTTTGTTTTGTTTTTCTTGCCATTTTCTTTGACAAGAGTCAGCAAGGGGAAGAGGAAGTGACTAACCGTTTGCTCCTGAGAAAACATAAAAGTAACTCATATCCCAGCTCTCCCCAGTGTGCGGCTGTTCATCCTTTAGAGGATCTTTGGCAGCGAAACTTCTACAGACTGCTGGCTAAGTAGAGGAGATTACAATAGGCTTATTATTATACACGCTTTGAAAAACAGAAATGTACTGACTGACAGGGGTTTTGAAATTCTTCTTGCAAAATACAAAGGCAAACAAGTCACTCTCGTGGTTTTCTTTTCTTTTTTTCTTTTTCTTTTTTTAAGACTTGACAATTGTGAGCATGTGAAAGTAATATAAATTAGAACATTCTCCTTGGGGTTCCAGCGTGATGTATATTTAAGGCAATAATACTTGCAGGACCCTTGCTCTGAGTTTGGCCATATCTTAAAGAACATGCTGTACAATTTTTATTTCACACTATTAGGGGTGAAGCTTGAAATCACCCACGTGAGTGACAAGCACTCTGTCAGGGAGTTCTAACCTCAGCTTTGAAATAGTAATTCTTGAATACCGAGAGTAATAAAATGGGTCCACAAAAGAACCGAACAGCGTTTGATTATTATTATTTGTCGAGGCCATGTGAGCTGCCTACCGAGCTTGCCTGGGGTAGGACCCGGAGTCGCAGGGTGGAGGGAACCAGCCTGTTCCCACACCTGGTAAGTGTAACTCCTCTACCCTTATCCTGGGTCACTGCTCTAATTTTATACTCAGAGTTTGTATTTTTCTTCTCCAAAGCACACAATGAGATACATGTTAATTGGAAAAATGTGGAAATTTCAGAGCATCCAGTTTACATATTTAAGTTTATAACTTCGAGGCATGTTTCCATACATAGACCTGGAGAAGAAAGGCCAGGCCGGGCCGCTGCGCTGATTTTGGGTGGAGGAGGCCTGACACTCACTGCCATGTACCCCGCTCCAGGAACGACTACGTCCCCTGCACCGCAGAGCCCGCAGGGTGAGCGCTCTCTGAGCCAGAACCTATATGCAGCTTCCCATGGGAGCTCCTTACTGGGTCCAGAGAACACTGTTCATGACAAGATAGTGACCACACACCGCTCTTTCCACTGAATCTCCCAGAAATAGCCTGAACTGATCAGGGCCAGGCAGGGTATTTGACAACACGGGGGGCCATCAGAAGACAACTGCATGGTAATACCTTCTGTTGTGTCTTAGAGGAACACCAGAGCAATAACCAATTAGGTGTGATGAGACAGGGTCCTCCTAGCACTAGAGCACTGGGGCGACAACCAGGGTGGAGCAGGGAGAAACCATTCCACTGTGAGATCTGTGGGTGTTTCTTTCCTTTGTGCAAAGTAGGGGAAAGTGGGTGTTGGGGAAGAATGCTGAGTAGCCACAGCTGCCAGGAGAATGAAGAGGGGCGTGCTCAGCAGAGGGCGTGAGGATGAAGAGGGGCGTGCTCAGCAGAGGGCGTGCAGGAGTCTCGAAAAGTGACAGCTGAAGAAGAGTCAGTAAAATCAGAGAAAATGCTTTCCATGTTGGAAGACATCGCTCCGAGTGGGTTGCCCAGGTCTCCATGGAGACCTCTAAACATCTTTGGGTGGTGTCTCTGTCCCTTGCTCGGGAATCTGGATGTTTTCTTGGAGACAAGTTGGCAAATGGGTAATGAGTGAGTGTTGGAATGGGAGGTGGGAGGGACAAAGACCCTGACCTAGGGCATACTGTCCCCCACTAGGCACTAGGTGGACACCTGCTCTCTCTCTCTCTCTCTCTCTCTCTCTCTCTCTCTCCCTCTCTCTCCCTCCCTCCCTCCTTCTCTCTCTCTCTCATCTTCCTGTGAACCTCACTGACATGTGGCAGGGCCTCTCCAGATGGCAGGCACAGAAGCTGGGTTAAGGGGAGGATGGGGAAAGGAGTGATTGGGGAATGTGGAGGATTCCCACCCCAAACAGCTTTTTCTGATTTTCCACTGGGGCCCGCCTTTGGCCATGAATGCAGGAGGAAGATTCTGTTACCAGAATACAAACTACTATTAATCAGATTGAACTGTGCTATCTCACAGGAGAAGAGAAGAATGGGATTTAGAAAATCAGCTATCCCTGAGTATGGTAGGGCCTGCCTGGAATCCCAGCACTTGGGATGCTGAGGCAGGAAGATCTTTGTGGGTTCAAGACTAGTCTGAATAACACAGTCAGACCCTATCTCAAAAAAAGAATATTAATTATCAGGGCCTGCTATAGCATGGTTGCATTGACAGTGCTATAGAGCAAATAGAAGCTAGAAACAGAGATAAATATATTGAGAAAAATTCAGTCTCATTTCATTTGAAGACATTGAGAATTGATGGGATGAACAAATTGAAAGAAATAAAATGATCAATTAATGGATGCATTACAATTCAGCTAATGAGAAGAACAACTTGGTCAGAAATCTAAGCTTAAATAAAATGTGAATGAAGAAAAGCAGTATTTCTATGGAACCAAACACCAACCTAGAGATATAATGAATCAGACATCAAAACTCTACGGTAGTCCGCCAACGGCATATGTGCTATTTTGTTTGAGATTACTTGGTGAAGAGGAGTAGCCCACTGGTTCACCAGGGCTGGCTGGACGCACGCAGAGGGAACTGTCCCGCCCAGCCTACTTCCTACAGCCTACACACATATCTTCTGAGTAGCCCAATCCCCAGGGCTTCCAGTTGGCCTCAGCTGGGCTCTTAAGCAATCACCTCAGAAGCTAAATGAAGTGATCCCTCTACAGGCCTAGCCCATGTCACATGACGAACTGCCTGTGCGCTCCCCGGTGTGGCAATGTAAGGAGCATACTTTAGAAGGAGAGCTTGGAGTGGCTGATGAGATAGCTCAGCAGTCTAAGGTACCTGCTTAGGCATGCTTAACCAGGCACTAAGCACAGCGGAATCATGGTTCAAACCCCAGCACCACATGCTGCACCAGCCCCACCCCCAGGGTGGGCTGAGTTGGCAAAAGAAAAGAGAGAGAGAGAACTTGAGAACTGCTGAGAAGGCAGAAAATGACCACCGAGTAAAAGCTGAGCACTATAAAATCCCAACAAAATGTCCAAACTTTAAGAAGTCCAGATTGCTGAAGTCTAAAGATGGACTTGATTTTTTTTGAACAATCTTTATTTTGTATTTTCTTTTCTAATATTGTTTTTGTCCTATACATTACTGACAAGGACACACAGAAGACATCATAAGAATAGGTAATACATTTGTCTTGGAGTGGGGCATGGAGGCATAAGCCTGTGATCCCAGAACTCGCAGAGGCTGAGATAGGAGGATCACACGTTTGACAGTAGCCTGAGGAAGGTCGAAAGACCTTGTCTTAAAATTTTAAAGAAAGAGCTAAGGATGAAGCTCAGTGTGGAGGTTTTTCTTCAAACCCTAGTATTGGAAAAAAATTTTCTTAAAAAATAGCACCTTAGAAAATTTCAACCACGTAGACTTCAGAATTTAAAAAATCATTACTTTTTTTTTTTTTTTTTTTTTTTGTATTTCAAGGAAGGGTCTACAGAATGTTCAAGATCTCGCTGCTATGTGGGACTCTTAGAAATCTGCCTATTTACAACCTCCCAAGAGCTGGAATTATAGGCATGCACCACCATGCCCAGTCTCAACTGCCATCTCAGCATGTTCTGGGGTGGGGCAGAAAAACCATTATTTTTATTCTAAATCATTCTCACAATGTTTCACAGGTGGATTCAATTATGACCCTTATGAGCAACTTTACATCCTTTCCTTTGTACCATAAATTTGACAACTATTGAAAGTCAGAACTAAATGTATACATTCCAGATCAATTTCTCCGGTGGTTTGTGTAGCTTTTTCCCACCATGGGTGCCAGTACAAATGAATAATGCCTGTTTTATAAGATCTTTTTTCCAAGAGAACCATGGTCTGAGATAAAATGAAATCTTATTTAGAAGTTTGCTAAACTACAAACAACTGTAATCACTAAGACAGGTAAGATGTTACTCTCTGAAGAAGGTGCTTCTCCAGGTTTTAGCCTTGATGAACAATTGTTCCGAAATCCTGAACTCGGCCGCCACCCCAAATTCATCTCTCTCACATCCACCTGGAGGAATGATGATATTGCAGGAGACCAAACAAAACGAAGGCTTCTTCAGGCTCTATTGGGGAAAAAGAATGGTTTCCTGCAGTGTGGGTGACCTTGGCGCAGGGTGTTTTGTGGGGATTGATGGCGGCCGTGGACCATCAACTCCCCGAGTGGTCATTAATCCCCAGGCGGTGCCTTGTGTGCATTGCCATTGCTTAATTCAATTATTGGCAGCTGTGGGCTTTCCTTTCTGAATATTTTACCGTTCGACCTGGATCCTGGCTTCCTTCTCATCCACGCAGTCCTCTTTCTCCAGGAGACACTGGCTCAGGCTTGCACCCACTTCATGCTGAGAGGTGCATCTCCCTCAGCGAGAGAAAGATAGCGTGCATGCCTAGATGCAGATGGGCTAGGCGGGTGTCTTTCGTAGAGGCATTCCAAAGCAAACTCCCACAGCCACAGTTATTGACATTGATTCACAGCATTCCATAAATCACTGTCCACCTTTTGATAAGTGTTTTTTTTTTATATATCCAAATAAGGATTAGACATTTGATGATTTCACTAATGATAGATAGGGCTGGAAAATCTCCGTTGACTTATGGTGGGATGGTACTGCTTGAATCAACCACGTGTAGTTTCTTAAGATAAGGCTGGAATGTAAACACTGGAAGCGAAAAAAACAAAACGTCCTGCGTGAACAGGCGTCTTTATCATTTGGGTTCTCTGCAGGGACAGGGTGAATAGAAGATTAAGGTTGAGTCAGGTAAAAGGATGTGCTGCGCTGAATCGCAGGATGGGTGGTGGGAGTATCCACCTTGGCCGTATGTCACCGGAGAACTGGAGTCCAGGACGCACTCTAGCCAAGGACTTGCGAACCACAGAAGCAGAGGAACGGAGGGTGTGCTGCAGCCCCAGGTCTTCCTGCGAGGCTGGTGTCTGCAGGAGATGATGGCTAAGCCTGAGCTCTTCTTTCCTCCCTCCCTTTGCCTCCCACCTGGGCTCCCAGCATATTGGTTGGAGCCACCTACCTCCAGCACGGGGCTTCCCCCTCCGTCTGTGGGTCTGCACTCAGGCATCCCCAGGCACACTCATCACTATGCTCTACTAACCAGTGAGGTGTTTCTTACTGTGTTTGCACGCCTTGATTAATGGTCATAGCTTTGGCGTGAGTGCATGTGCGTGCCCCTGTGGACCTGGGCTTATGGGCCAGGGCTCATATGCCTGGGCTTAGGGATCATGACACTTTCCTTTAGCTTTCATAAAGATGAGCACTCTACTAAATCTCTGCTTGTGTGGCCAGAGAGACAGATTCCAGTCGGGACTCCACCGACGCTGGTGTGCTTTGATTCAATTGCCCACTGCCCCGTGAGGTCACTGGGCATGCTACTTCACTCACATGTGCTATATGGCTGAGCACGGAGCTACCACGTGGTGCTTTGCAGGGATCATCCTAGGCCTGTTACATGCAACGTGGATTCACGTGGATTTAGTTCCTGTGAATGAACACAGCTTAATAATGGCCACGTCACTGCACCTGTGTGAGAATCTCTGTTCACGAAATCATTCTGATAGTTAACTGAACTGGCACTCTCTAGCTTTATTAAAATAATCCAGAATCCTTTAACGCACACTAATCATATATTGAAATGAGGCATCCTGAGATTTGTGAATCTTGGGGGTATATTTTGTAAACATTGTCATTTATTTTACATGCATGTCACATAAGGAAATTTGCATAAACATGACCCTATGTCTACCCTTGGAAGCCACAGCCTTTTACTAAGTATATCAACAGTGAGGCATGATTCAGTACTCAACTAGGTACCCGTGTCCTTGCAATGCTAGCAGTGCATTTAGGATTTCTGTGGGTTTCGCTGATAATTTTTTCACCTAGTCATGTGCAAACATGAGCATGAAGTCCAAAGCCAATGACCTACCGTAGAAAGCAGCCCGTTTCTCCCTTTAAACGTGCTCCGCAGTCTGATCAGTGACCCAAGAAAAGGTCCCTCTAGAGTCCTCTTATTCCGCACCAGGGAGGGCGGGACTTTTCCCTCCTTAGGAAAGAGATGCGGTACCTTTGCTGGGTGCCTCGCACCGACAGCAGGTCCGGGTCTCATGCTGCTCAGTGTGGTGAATTTCCTCCCGCTGAGGTGCAAAGTGCAGGCGCTTTGTACAATGAGCGTCACCATGGACGTGCAGTTACATCTTAAGCATGAAAAGTGAACCACCACGGCAGGCAGCGCCCTCTTTAGAGTACACATTAGAGGTGCGAGATGAATCAAGTGAGTCAGGCATCATTCCCCGTGAAGATGAAGATCTTATCTTTCTCGCACTGGTAACATACAGACATCCAAAGAATTTCTCCTCAGGTTCTAATGGACTAGGAAACAAAACTTTGTTCTGGTATTGTTAGTGGAGACAACTTTAAAGGATCAAGGTCTTGTCCATGTTCCGGACCGTTTTTCTAATTTGAAGATGATTTTGTCTTCTATTTTTAAGAGTGGACCCTCAAGCTCAGGAATTAAGTGGAATAGCTCAGTAAGAGTAATACTAAAGTGGGAAAGATGACATCTGTTTCTGATAACCTTGGTAGGCCTGCCATCATTTTCTTCTGAGTTAAAGAGAAACCAAATTGAGCACAAATTTTAATATGTCACCTGCTGCCTGTATGGTTTGGACTTTAACCCGAAAGCTGGATGAGCGTGCTGGTACCTTGGCTTCTGGTTCGCTGGATGGAATCGGGTTTCAGGCAGGAGTCTGCCAAGTTCTTAGATGGCTCCTCCATTTGGACCATGCACCAAGCCAAGACAGCCAGAGCTGTGAGATTCTAGACTAAGAGAGTGCCCCCAGAGTGCAGCCACCTGAGCTCAGCGACCACCTCCCAGAAGAGACCTAGCTCTCCCATTGGCATTCGGAGCAAGAAGAGCGCAGCCAACATCCTCAGTTTATCAGCTGAGGTCATGATCCAGATCACACAGAACCAAGAGTCTGTTGGGTTCTCACGGAGATGTCCGAGGGATCTGCTTTGCATCCTAGTGGGAAGGAAGCCTTACAGATTTTAACAGCAAAACGTGTTCACGGGGGCTTGTGGGTTAGCTCAGGTGTTTAGCCATCTGCTGAGGCAAAACCAGTTGGGTGAAATGGGCTGCCAAATCCTCAGCTCCCCCATGCTGTACCACACCTGCCCTTAAGGCAGCCTGAGCCATGAAAAATAAAAGAAAGAAAGAAAGGAAGGAAGGAAGAAGGAAGGAAGGAAGAAAGGAAGGAAAAAAAGAAAGAAAGAGAAAAAAGCAAACTTTGGGGTGACCAAAAAGCTCAGTGGATTAAAGCACCTGCAAGCAGGTGCAGAGCCCCAGGGGTTCGATTCACAGGCTTCCCATGCTGGCCCCACCCCCAGGGCGCACTGAGATGGCAGTGGAGACTGGGCATGGTGTCTCGTGCTGTAATCCCAGCTCTTGGGAGGCTGTAAACAGGCAGATCACTATGCGTCCGATCTAGTAGTGAGACCCTGAACACTCTGTAGACCCTTCCCTAAAATACAAAAAAAAAAAAAAAAAAAAAAAAAAAAAAAAAAAAAAAAAAAAAAAAAAAAAAAAAAAAAAAAAAAAAAAAAAAAAAAAAAAAAAAAAAAAAAAAAAAAAAAAAAAAAAAAAAAAAAAAACAAACAAAACAACAACAACAAAATAAAAAGAAAAAGACATGTTCACAACTACTACCAGAATACAAATTGATGATATTTGGATAAAAAATTTCAACCGAAGCTCACAGCAATATGAAGAAACGAAAACTTTCCTCCCTTTCGGGGAGGAAAATACCATAAGGAAAATGGATTTGGATATGTTTGTTTACTGCTTCACATATTGAAATTTCTAAACTTCTAACTTTTCTCTTTGGTGGACAGCAGGAGTATTTAAAATACTGTGTCAAGGTTTCCACTGTAAATGTTCTTTCTCGGGATTTATAACTTCTGCCATAAAAATGTGACCTCCAGCAGTGACTATCTGTTCTCAGCCCCAAGACTGACATTTTTATGTGTCACTTCTACACGGGCTGAGGAGGAAAAGCTATTAGAAGAGCTATTTTGAGGCTGCGTCAATTGCCAGAGACACACTTTTGAGGGGTTTAAGATGCAGAACTGAATTGCGTTCACGGAAAATCAGAAACATTATGAAAGGGTGGTTAATGAGCCTATAATCGGGTCTAATCGTATTTTATTTGAAAAATCCCCCACAGGAGCCCGGTGCTGGTCTGCCTGGCACTGCTCTCCCAGGCTGGCTCCTGGCTGTCCTGTCCCTCCTCCTGTCACACATCACGTCAGTCACTCCACACAGAAGTGCCCCTTGTGAGACCGACCGGAAGCTATAGGCATCTAGTACTTCCTGTGAGCAACGAGAATCGACTTTCTCTGAAGAAAATATAAATGGATTTACTTAATTGAACTTTAGGCGCTGGAGCAATTAATAATAGATCGTGTCATGGTGAGGGCTTTGTTTGTATTTAAAGCAATAAATTACAAGTATTAAATGTATATTTATTCCAAGTTAAACTCATTTCTAATTGACATGTTACTTAGCCCAAGGCTTTTAAGATCTTTTAGTATAATTAAATTAATAGAAGGCTATAGATCACAGTATGATAAACAAACAGCCCAGACTTTAATATGACAGATATACACAACAGTGTGTGTAAGGAGATCATTATTATCGGTTTAGATTCAGCAAAAAATACCACCAGAATGAAAAGGAGAGAAGGAGGTGAGGCCTGGCTGCAGCGTGTGACCCGGAGCTGCCTCTCGCCCATGTCACAGAAGCCAGCGTCAGAAGGCCCAGGCTGAGCGGGAACTTCATTATGAAAATGTCTTGGTTGGATCGATTCCTTATGCTGGAAGCTTTTATAGCCCCACATCAAACAATGAAAGGGCATTGTGCTAGCTGCAGTCTTGGGCCCAGCCAAAGCCCGCAACAGTATTTCATGACTGTAGTACAGAATTAGCTGCTTCTAATTCGGATTCCTGCATTTATGAGTGCGGTCCTCAAGGCTAAGTACATTCAGCAAACACCACCAGTGGAAGATGGGGCTTCTGGCTTCAGGTTATGCAGCTCTTCACCCCTCCCCCCTGTACTCTAGCTGCCTCTCAGCCTGAAGCTCATCTTGCTGAGTGTACGCTGCGGAGGCAAGCACAGCTGCTCGCTGTCCCAGGAAAAGCTAAGAGAGAGGCCCTGTCCTCAGGCTGCCTTGCTTCCAAGAGAGCACACCTCATTCCTGTCCATGATGCAGAGCCCTGGGCTTCTTTGGCATTAATATGGCTCTTGGTAGATGTGTCCTCCTGTCTGGCTCTTCTGACCTCTTGTCCTGAGGAGATCTGTCACATTTTATATCCATTTCTCACTACAGAATGATTGTCGCTAAGGACAGACAGTTGGGACCTTAGTGTTTGCATCCTGCTGGCCATAAGGCCACACACAGTAGGTGCATCTCTGATGAAGAATGAAGGACTGTCATGCCCCACATTTGAAATGAGAGAAAATAAAATCCTGGGTGTGTAGGGGAGGGGGACCCCTGCTGTGTAGTGCTCCACAGTTCACAGCTAGCTCTTGTTAGACTTGAATAAGACATAAAATGTCCTGAAAAGCAAAACTAGTCCATGACTAGTCATTGAACTTGAATGATTAGCAAAGGCTGATATTTTTCAGTTTACTGATGTCACCATTTCCATTCCTAAAATGCTACAGAGACTTCCCCTTGCAGCGAGGACTGCATACATTGCAGCTCCTGCTTTTTGCAAGCAGGGTGCTTCCAAGCCAGCCCTGGCTCCTCTTGGGGCTGTGAGTGCGCTTTACTTCCTTGTTCCTTTGCTGTTTGGGGAAAACTCCTGGCAGAGTGTCTCCCATCTCAGCACACCCCGTGGCATGTTCCACGTGGGGAGTTCCATTCCACTGGCATCGTCTCTGATGTTCATTTTTAATAATCATTTCATTTAGAACAACTTTAGATTTACAGAACATCTGGGAAAATACTACAGTTTCCATCTATCGTTTGTTCCTTTCCACCACCACTAACATCGCCCACCCTGCCCATCTCGGGCACAGCTGGGACACCAGGTCTGGTGCCTACCTACTGAGGGAGCACTAGGGTCGGGGCCCTGTCAGGGTCTCCCACTGACATCTTTCTGTCCACCAGGTTCTGATGTAGATGGCGCTGTGCAGAGCACTGGTTGCCAGAGCGTACCCGGATGTGAGCTGCCCTGCATTCATCAAGACGTTGGAAACCGTCATCTTCAGGGTCCCCAAGAGAAACCGTGGGTGCGCCCTCTGTCTCATTTCTTGCCCTAATTATTAGCTAGGGGGATTTGGTGACCTGCGAGGCTCAGAGGTCTTTGAGAGCACACATACCAACCATTGGCCTTTCCCTGGAATGTGATGCAGCTGGAGCGGGAATCCAGTCCCTGGGGAGGCACTGAGACCTCTCAGATCATCTTTGTGCGATGATTCTTTTTTTTTTTTTTTTTTTTTTTTTTGAGACAGGGTCTCACTGTGCAGTTCAGGCTGGCCTTGAGCTCACTTCTGTAGCCCAGGCTGGTCTCGAACTCGCACCAATCCTCCTGCCTCAGCCTCCCGATGTGCAATGATTCTTGCCAGCTCCTTCTTTTCATACAGTGTGACGCCACTTGAGAGGCGGATGCCCACGAGCTTGAAAGCTTCCTGACCAGAAGGAGGCACTTAAATGAACTGGGGCTGGATGAAGACAGTCGGGAGCCTTATACTGTTGAACAATTAGAAAGATGAAGAGAAAGCACGGACTTCATTCAGAAGTGTGGAGGCGAAGTGGCTTTCCATCAGCAGGGCAGTGGTAGTGCTGTAACACGAAGACATCAGAAACTTAAGTATATAGCCAAAGTCTGAGCCGTTCCCTGGAATGTATTCTCCCCTGCCAAGCTGTTCAGTCTATGCTGGGCACTTCATGGAGTTCAGTACAGCTAAGGGGACAGGGCAGCCAACAGTGTCTGCCTTCTCAGTTCTGAGAACCTTTGAGTCTGGAAGGTTAGAGATTATGCATACATAAAATTTACATATACATTATATATATATATATATATATATATATATATATATACATTATATATTATTCTAATGAAATCAGCCATAAAACTTTAAAAATATAGGCCACAGTCTGAGTTTTTTTTTTTTGTAAAGTCCTACTTGACAATCGGCATTCACTTTATCTCTTAGAATTTGGGAAGAAATGGAAAAATTGATGCGAAAGTCTGTCAGATTCATCATCTGTGTCAGTGTCTGTTTGAATCTTTTATTTCCTTCGTCTATTTAATTGTGTGCCTAAGGGCTTTGGAAATCATCTATTCTAGAGAATACAGTTTTTATCTGGGACTTAAATAGGTCATTTAACTTTGTTATTCTGCACTCTGCTTCTAAATCCAATAATCCCTGAGCTACCCTTAAAATACATTTTTTAAGTTCAATAACGTAATTAGGAATTAGAAAGCACAGAAGAAAAGTTTAATCTGAAAAAAATTATACCATCCACTGGATGTGCGGATGTTCTCAGTTATAACTCAATTAAGACTTCCAAAGTGTTGAATATTATAAGCATTTCAATAATTTGATAAATTGTATGTTTGAGCCAATGCTATTTTAAGTCTTATTCTTGATATTCACTACCTGATGTAATTATGTTGTAGGTAATTACTTGATCATGGACAGTTCATAAGAGTCATGACTCATGGGAAAGCAATTATTTATAACTTGAGGACATTTTAATTGATTTTTATTCCATAAAAACAAGTGGCATTCCCACTCGCACCTGTCATATGTTGCCCGGGTGATGAATCCAGATTAATGGGCAGTTAAGTGGACTGCGAGGTTGTAGGGAAACGCAGAGTGCAGATGGACCTCAGCGAAGTCCCTCCCTGCGCAGAGACAGACCAGACTCGGGTGTCAGGCTGGGGCACCCAGCTAAGTGGCTCACAGGGCTGCTTCTCAGGTTTCCCACCCCCACCCCAGGGACTGTGCCATCTGGAGAGAGAGCCCTGGCCACAGGTACTAGGACTTTTCAGTGGGAACCATCAACGACTTCAATACTAGATAAAAGAAAAGAACAGGAGAATGTGACTCAGTTCTGTGTTCAGTGGCTCAATTGTCTCGTTTATGTAACTTGCGGTTAGCCGCAGTCGAGATTCTTAACATTGTTGGACTTGGGCTTCATTCTGCAATACTGGGATGATTGTGAAGCGGATCAGGAAGATGCAATCCGAAACCTCCTGGACATTTTATCAGACGTGTAATAACATTTTTCACCTTTCCAAGGCAATTTAATCAAACCAAAGTTGGGAATATTTTCACTAAGGTGTGTCTGGAGGCATTAAAGTTTTGCTGCTTTTCACTGTGCTAATCTCTAACCAAACAGCAATTGTTCCAGTCTATGTCTTTGGCTCCCGGAGGTGTTTTTCTTGCACTGTGTAAGCATAATAAATTAATACTTTACCAAAGCTGGTTTAAATTGGACTGAGCAGTTAGAGTTTTGTAATTGGTTCTTTTTAAAAATTAATTACTTTATTTTTTTATTCATTTATTTATTTATTTGTTACAAGAGATTGCTATGCAGCTCTGACGCATAATGATCCTCCTGCCTCAGCCTCCTCAGTGCTGGGATTATAAGTATATGATGTTGACAGGTAGATTTGGTGTCTGGTAAGCCAAGATCCCCACCACAACAGCAGCATCCATGGCTCAGCATGGAGAAGGACCAGAGGCATCACGCTAATAAGGGGTGAAAGAAAGGCAGAAACCACCACAGCATTTATGATGTGCTATAGAGGACTGAGTGCTTCTATGGAAAACAAAGAGTCACCCCTGTTTTCCTGCAAGGTCAGTCAGGGTACTTCCCTTTGGGCATCTGGGGGAGATTTGCTCTCTTGTCCTTTATTTCCTTGGAAAAGGAGTTTGCAACAGATGGAATGGATGGAAGCCTCTTCCTAAGAAGTTAGAGTCAGTGTGTCTTAGGAATCAGGAGCAGCTCTATGCCTGGTCTCTTTGTCATACTAGACCTAAGCTTGTCAGGAGGAAGGGGCCTTCAGAGCTTGGTTTCAAACATTTAGTGCACCTGACTGACTGGCTGCACCATGGTGATATACTCAGGGCCCAGCCTTTTCCTGCACCTGGACTTGGGAGGAGCCCCAAGCCTTGGTGAAGTGGCAGGGACTGAAAAAACCCTCAGCCCCTGAAAAGGGAGCCAGCCTTGTGGGTGCTGTGCAGATCAGCTCACGAGACATCTCTCTGGGCTCCCTTGCTGAGGGCCAGGCAGGAAATCGTCTGCAGTCTGAGAGGCAGGCTGAATGCTGCCCCTCAGCACCCATCTGCACTGCTTGTTTGCTGCTGTCTGGGTACCCTGATGAGCTTGACCAGGTAGTTCATATTTTGTTTACTACTTAGAACCTGGAACAATCTGTGACCCATGCCTTGCAAGCTTATGAGTATGCATGGCATTCATTGGCCTTCTTCAGGTTAAATAAGACTGGTTTTGTTTCTTTTATATCCATTTCCATCTTTAATGAAATGTCAGTGACAAACAAACATTGTTCACATTTAAGATCTAGGATGCAACGATTGACATAAATCCACCGTAGTTAACAATTATCAGTCATGTTAATTGACACACCTGTCTCCTCACTTAGTTATGACCAGGGGTCCATTACGTGAGTTGCATTTCCTGAAGGATGAGTGATTTTGGACACCTCAGTATTCCTGTTGGCCATTTTCTTGTTTTCACTGTAGGACGTTTATTCATATTCATTTATTTGTTTATTTTAATCCAGGACCTTCACACTGAGCTACCCCTGCAAGTTTGTCAATATTTTTATTATTATTTTTTTTAAATTTTGGAGCAGGGTCTTCCTGAGTGTCTCATGCTGACCAAACTTGCAGTCCTCCTGCCTTGGTCTCCCACATGCTATGAACACAGGTGTATATCACCATGGCCAGCCGATGGCCCATTTGTCTGTCAAATTATGTATTCATTTGCTGTTGAACTGTACGAGCTATGTGGATCCTTTTTTTTTACACTAACCCCCTCGCAGGAATAGGACTGCAAATATTTTCTCTCTCATTCTAAAAAATGTTTAATTTTATTGATAGTGCTCTTTGCTGTGCTGCTAGTTTTATTTTCTAATTTTAGCTTTGTTGTCTACGATTTTGTGGGCCATATTAAAAAAAAAAAAAAAAAAAAAAACCATCATCTTGAGGACCGTTGTCAAGGAACTTTCTCCCATGTTTTCCCCCAGGTCTTTCCTGTAGGACTTTCCTACTGCCAAACTGCAGCCCCAGCCTGGAGAGGTTGAGCTCCTGCTCCGGTCTCTTTTCCCATTCTGGTCCTAGTTTCCATGCAGTCATTATTCAGCCTCAGCAGGTTGCACTGCTTTAGGAATGTGTCCATTGCTTGTAGATGGTCTAAAGTTTTCATGTTTCATTGTCCCCACACATGCCTTGTGTTTCTACAGTATCTATTGGACCTTTTCTCATTTCCTTACATGTTTATTTATTGGAGCCCCTCTCTCTGTCTTGGTATGTCAATTCTGTTATGCTTTTCAGAAAACCAACTCAGAGCTCATCTGTTGTCATTTATTGTCTTTCTAGTCTTTGTATCACTTCGTTTTAGCCTGATCTTTATTGTTTCATTTCTCCCACTGAATTTGGGGTAGTTTCTTTCTGCTCTTCCTGTTTGCTAGAGATCTCAGGTAAGGTTGTCTTTGGGACACATCTCCCCATGCATATACGCAAGCACGTGTTCCTTAATGGAGGGTTAACATTCATGAGATTCATTGCTAAGCTTGTTTTTGCTGCATTGAATAGGATTGTTAGGTTGTGCTTTTATTTTTGCTTGTCTTTAATGCATTTTTGTTTTATTCGTGTCATTGAACTTCCACATAGTTGTGACCTCTCTATTTTCCTCTTGTCATTGATCACTAGTTTCAAACATTGCAGTTGGGAGAGATACTGAATATGATTTCAGTCTTGTTAACTTCTTCGAGATTTGCTTTGTGGTCTAACATATGATCTGTCCCATATGATTTTCCAAATGTGTTGAGAAAATGTGCATTGTACCCCTGCAGGATACGATCATCTGTGTGAGTCTCATAGAGGCTTTTCGTCCACAGCATTGGTCAAAGCTGCTCTGTCATTATTGATTTTCTGCCTGGATGATCGATCCTTTGGTGAAAGCGGGGTGTTGAAGCCTTCTACCATCCCTGTGTTGCTCTCTATTCTTCTCTCCAGTTCTGTTGCTATTTGCTTTAGATATTCAGGGGCACTGAAGCTAAGTGCGTATACATTGCAAATTCTTACATTCAGCAGATTGATTTACTCCTTTTCACCATTTAATGCTCTTCTTTGTGTCTCTTGATGATTTTGACAGAAACTTTATTTTTCCTTCAGTAAGTGTAGCTATCCCTGTTATGTTTTAGTAGCCATTTCTGTGGATGGTACTTTTCGGTCCCTCACCTAGAGCCTCTGTGTGTCCTTAGAGCCAAAGGAAGCGTGGCTACTCAAACACAGAGCTAGGAGGAAGGTGTTACATGAAATAGATATAGCTAAAAACGTATCCGCATTATGCATATATAAGGCACTCAGTCTAATAGGATCTATACTGGCATTAACATTAAGTCTGTAGGAGCTTTTGAATTTAAAGCTATAGATGAAAGAGCCTGCAGTTTCATTTTTTAAAAGCTTTTGGGTGGAGTCCTCACTGGGGAGGGCACAACACATACAGTAGAGTAGCTAAAATGTGAGTCCAGTTTTGTCTGCTTCTGTTTAATGATTGCCATATGAGCATATTCTTTTCTCAGTAATAAATATTCCACACATAACGAATATATACCCCAGAGTAACTCAAATATGGAAATAAAACATTTAAGATTTGGATATAGTAATATATTACAGCCTTATAAACCATACTCAAGTTACTGCTGACAATGTTTTGAGGCTAATTTTGTTAGGGTTTAGAATAACGAATCTCTTCAACTTTCCTTCTCTGTTGTTCCTAAATGCGTTCTCATGATGTGATTATTTAATGCATTTTTGCTGAATACTTTCAAAGTGAATGCACGAGTCAATACATCTTGGTAAAATCAGATGCAAATAAGGTGAAAATTTTTCCTCAGTTCTAAAATTTGCTATTTGTGTCTGACATTCAAACCACCTTTGAATGACGTAAGTGTAACATTTTTATATCATTTAACACCAAATGTCCTTGGTCAACTGAACTACATGTTTAAGGGACCCTCTATGTAGGGCTCCTGACATCAAGGGCTTGTTTGGATCTGATCTTGAGTTTTCTCCTGGTGTCTCCTTGGAGCTCTGGGTAGGTGCCTGCAAGATCCTAAGCTCTTTGGGGAGACATCACCTCTTTATCCCGTATAGCTTCCTTCACATAGCATGTAGGTCATGACTAGAGCTTGCATACAAGGAGAAAAGGGTCTCTATAAAATCTCAACACGTGCCCTGCTTTGTCTTTTTCATAAACAAGACCTGAGGTCTAAGAAACTCCGAGTGAGCCTGTGGTATAAGTGTGCTTTAGGCAAACAGAGGAGAAGTTTGCTATTCTCTGTCCAAGTGGCTGCACCCAAGGCTCCCGCCATAAAGGGAGTATTCAGGGGCAGGAAGCATGCTAATACCGTAGTGCAGAAGTCATGCCCTGGTGGGAATCGTGCTGGCCAGGCGATGCCTGTGAAGCAATGCGCACCAGAGGTGGCAGTTTTTCCTCTAAATTTTAGATAGATATTACTGGAAAAAAAATTAAAACCTAATTATGATGCAGGTAAAATTAACAAATGTTTCCAGGATGTAGAGAAAATTAAAATTGAGATTAACAAGAACATAGAGGATAACGATTTCTTTTTTGCCTGGCTCAGGATGCCTTAAGGCCAGGTCCAGTGAGGCTTGTGGAGGTGGGAATTGAACCATGCTGCCTTGCGCTAGCCTAAATTTGCTCAGGCCGGTGCTTTGAACAGTGGCATTAACTCACAAGTATGAAAATGGAGGATAAACACTCACTAGGGAATGGAATATTGGTGTTTTCAAAAAATGCAGTATAAAAATGACAAAGAAAAAAGAAAATATACATTTATCCAAGATACTATAGAAGATAAATTTCATGAACTGAAAACAAACACATATGTCCAGATTGGGCATATTCCATATAATCTGAGAAAAACAGACCTAGAAACAATTAAATGTCTCTGTGCTGTCTTTGCATTTGAAAGATTCAACAATTCTAGGAACATCCATATCAAAAACAACAATGCAAAGGAGGAAGGATAGATTTGAGCCACTTGTAGGAAAATAATTCACTTAGCACAGTGCTAAGTAAATTAAATCAGACACACAAACTTCAACATCTCATGATTTCCCTACTAGGAGAAATCCGAATTATAAATAAAGCAAAAAGCAAAATAAAAGAGAGGCAAAAGGAAAATGAAAGATGGAACTTGAGAAATGGGAAAGAGACCAAGCAAGAAAGGGGAAAAGAAGGAGAGAAAGAGCAGCAATGTAGAAGAAATAAGATGGGTTGTGTACACGTAGTAACTACAGATAATGCACCTATTTGCAATCTACTACACACATGTGCTAATAGACAAAATAAGATAATGACAAATAAATAAATGTCATGCACAAGAAAATTCTAGACTTTTCTAGAATACAAATACAAAAGATCCACTCTTGAAGTAATAAATATACACTGTGAAAACAGGTATTGTATTGTTTGTGTATGAGAGTTTTATGTATTGAAGTAAGTGTAAAGGGAACAGTAATATATTTTAAGACAGAAGGTGTCATAAAATTTCTCTTCCACAGAATGTTCCTAAGAAACGACTCTCATTCTTGCCGTTATTTCATCAGACTTTGCTGACCAATGCACAACTCCATCATCTAGCAGCAAAGGCCAGTCTCCCCTGCTCACAGCCACAGTTAAACCCAAGCTCCCGAATTATAACCCTGTGAAGCCAAAGATGCCCCCATGCTTTGTCCATCACTCCTTGTCAGCTCAGGATCTCCAGGTGAGTCCACTTTGCTACCCTTGCTCTGCTTGTTTTCTTCCTACCCTTGCCCTGTGCGGCTGAACAAAGCAGTTGACGTGATGAACTTTCAAGGGCAGAGGTTGAAGTGCACATGGCCTAGTTCACACTGGGCTCATGCATGCTGAACGTGAATTAGTAGGAAAACACACTTGGCAACTCTAGTGAGGTAACCATTTACCCACCAGAGTGTCTAAGTTAGAAGAATTGGTCATTTTACGTCCTGGTGGGAATGGAGCAGAGCCAGCGCAACAAAACGCTGGCAGTAGGAGTTAAAGGGGACAACTAAGCTGGTAAGTAGTGTTGTACCAGCTGGTAAGAGTGTGACCCTATGGTGTGACTGTGCCTTGCAGCTTCTCATCGTTCACTCACAGAATATGAACTAAGTGTTCACACGGAGATGTCCTCTTATACAAGTGAGCACTTCATTAAAAATGACTGATCACAAAAAACCAGCGCAATATCCATCCGCCGGGAAATAAACAGACATTTGTGGCCCAGCCACACGATGCAGGACAGCTCGGCAACGCAAATGACTGAACGTCTAAGAACAAGGCTGTATTTCAAAGAAGTGAGATAAAAACAGAATATACAGGGTGTGATTTCACTTATGCAATTCTGGCTCATGTCAACTCATGTTTCCTGACACATGAAAGAGGGGAGAGTATTCTTCTGTGGAGGAGTGTAACGGGCCAGAAGACAGAATCGGAGAAATGCCTATGACATCATTTGTATTCTGGTAATGGTTTTGTAGATGTGTGAAAACCTCTAAAGTGATCCAGTTGTGCACTTCAGTAATAAATTAGTGTGTAGTTTATTAAAAGTTAAGTCACCTTGAGAAAGCTGTTGAAATTACACAACTATATTTTAAAATGTAGCGCAGTTAGAATTTTCAAACAAAAGATTAAGGTTTCAAATCTGCTGAAAAATTAAAGTCTGTCAGGGCATTGCCTTCAAGTCATTGATCCTAAGTCATAGAAAAGTGAGTTATTTTGGGGCTTTTTCACCAAAGAAACATTACGTTCTCCATTTATTTTATTACCTTCAAAACATCAAAGGGGGAAAAAAAATGCTGCCTAACGCCAATTTTAGCCGCTAGGAAAATCCAGTTAACCCAATGAAGAAAATCAGTCACCCGCAGTTATGAACTGAGATGCAAAGATGCCAGATATAAGACTCTTCAGTCTAACATAGTCTTTAAAAATAGTGTCGTGAGCAAGCATTCAGGACAAATAAAAATACAGTTGACTCCAGGGAACACCCCAGACTCATGGTGTCACACAAGCAGGTGCAATGAGAGGTGTGACCAATAAATGCCACAAAGTCGAAGCATGAAAATGTCTCCAAATTCCGCTTTTATTTCTGATACAAGGGAAAATAAATATTTCAGCAAACTACAGGGAAAGCAATTTTTACAAAGGTGATGGGGAAAGGAAAGTCTTTCTTAAGGTAAGACTCATTAGCTTAACAAGGAGAAACGCTTGAGGCGTTTCTACCACTAAGCTTATTTAATGGGATCCTGAATGTGTCAGCCTGTACTCAGAGGAAAGAAAAGATTAAATTACAAATGCTGCTGGTAAAGTAAGAAATGTTACTGTTGATGGATCACTTGAATCTGTGTTTATAAAACCCAAAGGAATCAACTGGTAGGATTAAAATCCCTAACTGCAAAATAAATAAATTCAATATTATTAAAAAGAATCCACCCGCAAAAGCAACGAAAATATCTACTATAGTATTTAGAAATTAGCCAGAGAAGCGAAGGACGTGCCAGACAGCATGGGGGACTAGGGTTGCAGCCCTGGCCCAGCATGTGAAAGACCCCAGGAATGCTTGGGTCCTAGCCCAGCACTGTGAAATTCAATAAATCCATAGATCAATGAACTACAGGGCTGTTCTAATGAATTACATTGCCTATGCGAACTACCACAAGGAGAGACTGCATTTCCCAGAAGGAAAGCAAAACAAGATGATATTTATAGAATATTAGTTATTCTCAATTAATCTCAAGTAAAGTAATAAAATGATTTCTGAACTGGATTTCTTGAGAACAGAGAAAGTAGTCATAAGCAGTCTACTTGAAAGTGAATATGTTAGTACCATAGATAATATTGTAAACATTATCAGAGAGTTGGCATTGCTATGATTGCCTGCCAATCAAGAGAATAACCAGGCTCCTAAGAATTTGAGGAAAGTTGCACAATATGTCCACTGGGCAGATAATCTTCTGGTTTCCATGGATGTATAGCAAAACCACTTGTGTAATTTCATTTTTTGTACCCATTCTAGCACAAATTTTGAACACAAAGAAAAGCACAACTCATTATCGTATAAAAACAAGGTTGTAAGTCACAAATAACGTATTAGTATGTCAAGAGTAAATCGGACATTTACAATGAAGATAATTCCAGGAAAAGACAGGCTTATCCTGATAATTTCAGTGAGTGGATCCTATGATCTAAGTAAAAGATAAAGAAGACTGGGGGTCAACTTCAGCTCTCATTTCTATTCCTACCTTGAGGAACGTAGGCTCAGGAAGAATCTCTTGTTTTCGTGAAAAACTGAGTATGTCAGGATCAGTACTAGGTGGTGAAATACACAGGGAAACAAGAGAGAAAGCCTCATTAACATTACAAGCAAGAAAACGATGCCTGCTCATAACCAACATTATTCCTGAGGGTTTCAGCCAATAAAATGTGAAAAATAACCACAACGCTATTAGAAAATGAGCCTCAAAATAATCATCATTTTTAGGGAATTGGGGACTTGGGAGTTCTGAGGAGGCTAGAAAGAGTTCTGGGAAATGAGATGGCTCAACGATCCTTCCAGATTAACAGTGCTAGCCGCAAACTGGTGGCAGTCATGCACAGTAATAGGGTCTGCAGTAATTCTGCCCAGGTGGCTCTGAAAGACCCAGTCATCCACAAACCACTCAGGCCACATGAAGCATGGACAGTGGGGTCAGCAGCAGTGCTGAGGAGGTGGAGAGAGGTCATCCTCACAGAGGCCGGGAGTATGCCACCTGCAGACCTCCAACCAAGGCGCCAGGTGCAAGCCACTAATGTGATAACCCTGAAGATTTAGGATACGGAGGAGCCAGTTTTATGGGCCAAGACCATCAGAAATCCAGGAAAATCTATCCTGGGACACATCTTAGGAGGATCATGAAACCGCTGGCTTGAACTGGAAGTGTGTCAGGCCAAACACTAGAAAAATGAGCGGCTTTTCATCTAGCACAGAAGAGCAAAAGTACATAAAGACATCCATGTTTGTAGAACTATAGTTTATTATACTAACTTGATTGACTTCCAGGTTATCATTACTTGCCTTATTGATTAAAGGGGTGTCAGATCTAACGTCCCCTAATAGGTCTGTTTTTTTAGAACTTGAAGAAAATGTAGCTAAAGAACAAATGGCAATCGACAGATCTTTTCCTACTGAGAAGAGCTCTGTGGGGGAGGAGTTCCTGGGGAGCCCAGGAGCCTGTCTCAGGCCTCTATCCTTTGTTTAGGCAAAGCCCCTCTACTTTGTGTCTCCCTTCATAGTGGCATTCATGAAATATGACTGCCTGGGAAAAGTATTCTGTTGTTAAAACAGGCATGAACTTTATCATTGTGCAATTATATGTTTGTCTTACTTTTCTCTCCTTGCTGGGACAAATACCTGACACCAAAAATGAAGGAAGGAAAGGTTTATTTAGCTCACAGTTACAGGACATTTAAATCCACATTTGGCTGGCTCTAAGGCTGAGTGGCACATGGCAGAAAGTTGCAGTTCATGGCGATGGAACAGCAGTAATAGCGACAGAAGCAACTGAACAACCAGTGGAGCAAAGAGCAACAGCCCAAGTCTGTCTCTCTGTTTCTCTTTAAATCACATCAGGCTCTCTGCCTCAGCCTATCCGCCTCAGGCCACACCTATAATTCCCAACTGTACTCAGACCAACAATCTCATCAGTATATAAAACACATAATCCCAGTGGATCATGAGGCAAGTCTCAAATTCTAGAAGTCCCCACCCCAGGATTGCATGAGGCTTTGGGGGGACAAGTAGACATAAACCATAACAGTGATGGTACATACGTATTCCTGTTCGTGTTTGTGTGACTCTCCATGTGTGTGCAGGTATGAGTGAGCATCACCTGTGTGTACGTGTGCGTGTCTGTCCCTTGTATTTTTGTGTATGAGCAGGTTTACTGCATTCCTGTGCACACAAGTGTAATTCCTGACAAGCGCAGAGTCTTTCTGGGGTGTCGTCTTCAGGGCAAGGTCTCTCCAGTCCTCGGGGCTTCCACCATGCCCCCCCAGCCTCCTCTTCACAGCGCCCATCCCTGACTGTGGCAGGGCTGTCCTGTTCCCCTCTACAGTGTCAGGGCCCACATGGAGGGGGCTTGTCTGCTTGGTTCAGGCCTGGCAATTTGACTAGTTCTGGGCTCAGAAAATGCTCGTTCTTTAATGATATTGCCATCTGTGTCTGGTTGCATACCACCCTTCCACACCAGGCCACTCTCGTGTCCCACATTGCCCAGGTAAGGCTCCTGCAGGCACAGGCCCTTCCCCACATCCCCAGGACCTGTATGCAATAGTCCACCACTGCGCAGGAGGAAAGCCTGCTTGGTAAATGGGTGGAAGGGAGCTCATGGCTTTCTGCATGCAAAACACAAAAGGTGCCACGCCCAGGGCCCAAGTGCGGGTGACGCACTCATCTTGAGAAGACTAGACTCAACTACCTTGGAGAGATTACAGCCAGCTCAGGTCTGGAATTAAGAAGCACAGCAAGCTATTATCTTGAGTCACTCTTGTGTAAAGGAAACAGTTTGCTAATCTCGGAGTTGACAGCCTCCTCGGCGGAGCCAAGCGTGAGTGTGCAGGACTGCTCTCCTCTTTGGAACTGCCCTTGCATTATATGGGAGCTTGGAGGCTGGTTTAATTAAAGTTATCTGAATAGAGTACAGTATGCCAGATGTTCACAATAAATATAATGTAGCTTATGTAATGGTATGCCATCATGGAATATATGGGAATGGTTGTGATTACCCATTATTACCCATAATAAATCTAAATTTATTTTGCTGTTTTTAGGCATTAAGCATTTCTGAACCACTATAAATTAGCTTAGTATTTGAACTTTGCCTTTTGCTGAAGTTTTTCCAATAGAGATAATTAAAGAGCTCTTTTGGCAAAATTAGTTCACATTATTTCCATTAGAATTAAATACACACATGGGATACTGCAGTGTATGATATTGATGATTATGATTGACATTTTAAAGTGCAAATGTCATTTATACATTTTTCCTTTTCCTGTATTTTTTCCCTGTAGCACACAAAGGTAAAAACTCTAATTGAATTCCATAAACTCCTCATCTCCATAGCAAAGTGGCATTGCAGCATTTTCAAATGCGAATCCACCTACTGCCTTCTGAGTCAGGAGGCCTGCAGGAAAAGCACTTAGCTTCTGCAATCCGCCATCTCTTCCTCGTCCGCAGCAGCCCTTTCTGCGCAGGCTCCAGCAGGGCGTACAAAGTACACGAACGAAATTCCTTCATGAAGACCGGAGAACTGCAGTCTCGTGGCAGGGGACTGGAAATGGCCTTTGACCTTTCCTAAAGGTGTGTTTCCTCGGCAAGATTAGTAGGCTTTTACATTCTGTTTTCCCAAGTGCTGCGGGACTGATGGTCACCCTGGCTGAGGGTACTGGTCCTGTTCCCCAGTCCCCTCTCCCTGTAGAAGAACCACCAGTGCACTGACCCAAGAGCCTTCCCTTCCATCTCTGTCAAGTCAGGGCTTCTTCTGTCTCAATTTCCTAACAACTAGCTTAATAATTGAGGGATTAATTGCTGGATTTGTGGCATCGAGTGAATATTGGAGCATAAACAAGGGGAATGTATGAGTCTGGCGTTTAGTAATAAGCATTAGGAAAGCGCCAATGCATGGATTAGTTTAACAGCCAACGGGAGATAGCCTGGCTGCACATCTGTGGGAAGATACAGAGAAGGATGAGGACTAGGCTCCTCACAGAGCACTGACAAATGGGACCAGCGAGGGACAAAAGTGACAGAGGGAAAGGCAGGGGGAGGAAGAGACAGGAAAGGGGTGGGCCAAGGAAGCCCCCTCATCTGAAGCCAGGAACAGGTTCTGGGACCCCAGCGGCACCCACCTCCCACCAGCGTGCACACAGAGCCACCCCTCCCAGGAGACCTGGCGTGGAGCCCGATTTATAGTGCTCCTTTGCCCTTCTAGATCCAGGGACAGCAGATCACAGAACGGGTCGGTTTCACATTTTTAGCACTGCTGTAGTTCCACTGCGTTGTACTTGACAACAACTTAGTTTTCTTTTTTCTTTTTATTTAGCTGAATTAACTAGAAGAATTCTTTATTATCTGGCAGTAACTATCTTTACCACATGGGTCATATCAGCTTTATATCAGAAGACACTTCCCATAGTTTGGAATCCTTTTCTGAGGAAATCAACCCCAAAATAGAAGCTGAAGACTCCTGCAGAGACCTCACAGTTTACAACCTGCACCCTCAGTCAGGAGCTCGCCTGTACACACGTTTGGCAACAGACTGAGCCATCTCTCTAACCCACATTGAAGAAAATAAATAAAACAAGGGCCAACCAAATAGCTCAGTAGATTAAAGAGCCTGCAAGCAGGCACAGGGGCCAGGGGTTTGACTGCTGGACCTGCCATGCCGCCCTGTACCCAGGGCATTCTGAGACAGCAATTGAGAGTGGACATGGTGGTGTGCGACCCTAATCCCAGTAAACAGGCGGATCACTATGAGTCCGATCTACTAGTGAGCCCCTGAACACCCTGTAGGCCTGTTGTGGTTTATGTCTAGTTGTGCCCCCGAGGCTTCATGTAGTCACTGGGTGGGGACTTCTGTAGATTGAGATTTGACTCATGAGTCACTGGGATTATGCGTTTTAGTACTGATGGAATAATCGGTCTGAGTAGGGCTGGAACTATGGGTGTAGTCTAGGGTGGATATCCTAAGGCAGAGAGCCTGATAGGAATAGAGAAAGAGCCCGAGAGACAGACTAGAGCTGTTGCTGTGCTGCCATGTTTGGTTGGCTGCCTCTGTCACCATTTTGTTGCTGTTCCACCGCCATGAACTGGATGCTCTCTGTCTTGTTCCACTCAGCCTTGGGCCAGCTGAATATAGACTGAAACCTCCAGTAACTGTGAGCTAAGAAACCTTTCCTTCCTTCATTTTGAGTGTCGGGTATTTGTCCCAGCAATGAGTAAAAAGTAACTAAGACAAAGCCCTTCCCTAAAATCAAAAAAGAAAATAAATAAAACAGTTAGAGACAACCAAAGAAAGGGGATTCTGAACTTATTTTGATTTTTAAGAACGTCATATTAAAATACATTGTGGCAAAAGAAAAGCCCAATAGGGAAATACATTGGAAGCTAATTTTGACACCAGCTACTGAGTCGGGAGAGAAGAATGCCTCCTTCCAACACGAACGTGAGTCCCGCACATCCAAAGTCAGCGCAAGCAGACTCAAATTGTGTAAGAAGTCTCTGTTCATGCAAGATGGATGTTTGTGTTCAAGAAATCAGCTTTTTTCAGGCAGTTCTTTGCTAGCTTACAACTGAGGTGAATGCCAAAAGAAAATTTCAATCTTGGAATGATTATTTTGGACTTCATGTAATAGAAGTGTTTCATAAAACGTGTGAATTTTACAAAGTTCACAGATCCTAAAATCAGAACTATTAAAGTAGATATGTGTTGGGAGTGGTAATTATTACAATTTGTAGTTCTGCATGGTGATATCACTGTTAGAAGCTAAATAGAAAGCATCTCCCAGACATTTGCAAACCAAGGCTCCAAGCACTTGTGGTCAGAAGTGGAGCCCTGAGAGATGATTTGATTTGGGGTGCAAAGCTAATTTCATGAATGGTCCCACCCCAGGGTAAGGTCCCAGCTGCATAGGCTGTTAGGTGAAGGGCCTAGCTGAAAAAAGTAAGTCACTGGGGTGGCCTTTGGAGGGCCATGCGGTCCCCTGCCTCTGCTCTCCAGCCTATTTTTTTTGGCTGCCTGTCAGTCAGAAAATAAGCAGATGCCCGGCACCATGCCCTGGTGCTTGCCCCACCTCAGACACTCAGCAGCCCCAGTCTAGGAACTGGCACCTCTGACACCATGAGCCAAAATGAATTTCTTCTCTTTCAAGTTGCTTTTATTTCATGTTTTGTTACAGAGAGAAAACATTAATATGGTCACTTTCATATGTGCTGTAGTTGCAGTGTTGCATGCTAATGTCTCTTGAATATCTGTTTTGTATTTGTGTATACATTGCTAAGTGCACACATACATACATACACACACACACACACACACACACACACACACAAACACACACACAGTAAAAATGATCAAAACTAACAAAGTAACTCGTGAGAGTTCCAAACCCTATGTTTATATATTTATAGCAAGTGCTTCAATTTTGGAAAGAGTAAGATAAAAATTAAAGAAAGGAACCCACAGTACTTCCATATGTTCAACTTCTAATATATTTTATCCTCAAAGTCAAAATGATAGGCAAGCATAGTTAAATGCTTAAATAGTCTGTCCACCATCACGACTACTAACATGGAAATGCTTTGGGGTTTTCGTAACACTAAAATGACGGGACAGACACAGACCCTGGAAGACCTGGGCCAGGGCCACCCAGGGCTCTCACTGCATAGATGCTGTGGACAGCCGAGGGGCTGATCCCCTGAGCAAGCTCTGCAGGTGATCCAATCCCAGACCACAACATACTGTTTTATGGCAGTGGAGGTGGAGCTCAGAACCACAAGGTTCTCTTTCGGCATAAGTGTGCCTAAGGAGAGTCACCTGGAGAGAAAACATTCTCTCAGGCTTTCACAGAGAGCAAACTGGTCAGGCAATGGCCATGACTCATCCAGATGGCTGACACTGACAACAGTTCTACAAAGCACCGCACATGGTTACAAAGTAAATCCTGAGGGGATTTGATTGACCTTGGGAGATACAAAAGTTACATGTTTTGCTATATACATCTTGCTTTAACTTGGATCTAATTGGCCAGCAGAAAAGTTTAACCACAAGGCATAAAATGAGCTGTAAAAGGCTTAAATCAACAGCTTCCATCATTGCCAGTTTTACCAATAGCCTACTGCGATTATCGAGCATTAGATTACATATACAACTACTTTCTCTTAGTTCACTGAGAAGAATTTTTTTCGTACCCATAATGATTAGAAAAGTTATGATGTCTGCACCCTGCACTCTGTATAACTAATAGGAGGACAACAATATGCATTGTACCCAATATTGAAATGTACTACTAATGTGTTTTGAAACTGTCACATTGCTATTTCTTATTAAAAGCAATACCAAAATAAAATAAAAATAAAATTTAAAAATTAGGCCAAATCCAGGGTCCCAGTGACTACATTGTCCTGTTCCCAAGGCCACCCTTCGCTCTCAGGCTTGCTCTCTGAGCACCCAGAGTCTACAGGCCGTCAGTCCAGCCGCCCTGGGTTAATTTCCTATCCCAGGAAGCTTGCAGGTAACATGCTCAGAGGTGCATGGTCAGGCAAAGTGACACAGCCACTGTTTTAAAAAATGAGGGCACTACTCCCTCCTCTGGGATTATGGAACGTGGATGTGGCCTCTGTCTTAGAGTGGCCACCATTTACATGGGTGACAAAACCTACTGGGAAACCGGGTCCTCACAGGGTTTGGCCTTCCTTCTGTGCTATGTGTGCTGGGGTCCCTGAGTACAGTGACATAATAGTGTCCTGCCTACAAAGCTTTATGGGCATAGGAGAGGGACCACAGGACCTGTGGGTGGAAGGGGTGGCAGGGGTAAGCGCAGTGGACCCAATCAGAGTCTATCACTGTCACAGAGAGGAAGGTGGCTAAGGACTGGGCAGGTGCCTGCCGCCAAGGGCTGTCTGACTATGGGTGTATTTGAAGGTCAAGCCATACTTTGGGATTTAGAAGTAGGGTATAAGAAAGGAAGTAACCACCAGGGCTCATGGTCTGCACAGAATCTCAGTGAACAGATGCCAAGACAACGAGCAGGTAAAAGCTTGCTTCGCACATCACAAAACTTAGGTAACTGAATCCCTTCAGCGAGACCACCATAGATGAGTCTCCCCTCAGATCCTCCATGGCAGGGTGCTGGAGGTGCAAAACCAACGCTGTGCTCCCTGCCCACACAGGCTCTGCGCTCCCTCTGGACGTGCTGAAGGGAAGCGCCGGTGAATCTCTCTTTGATTTTTCTGCCTCCCTTTGATTCTCCTCATCTTCATCTGCACACTGCTATTGAAACCAGGTGCCTCCAGGAGCGAAGCACAGGCTTCCCCAGATGTTCTTGTCTACTTTTACAGCAATCATATTTTTATCCAATTTGAACATATTTTCCCTGATTAATACAAGAAGCCTTAAGTAGAGATTGTTAAAATTTATTTCGCAGCTGCACAGTCTGGGCAGATCAAGTCATGAGCAGAAGATGCTTATTTCAGGTGGAAAGATTATGTACCCACTGCTTTATTTCCATTTTCTGCCAAGTCAGATGAGGGTCAAAGCTCTGAGCTCTAAGCTTTGGGATTCTTTCTTTGGTTGGCTGGTCAATGTCATCAGAAATAAAGGTGAAGCATGCTGCAGCTCCAAACAGCGAGATCAGAAGCTGAAGTTCATCATGTGCACGGGGAGTGTAGGGGTCACAGGACAGGTGCAGGGTGAGGCTGATGCTGAAGAGGAACACCTGCCCCTCCCCACAACAGGCCTGCTGTCCCTAGCTTTGACCCTCTCTTATGAAAATGCAAACAGAAACCTATTGCTGGAATTTGCCAAGGAAGGGCTTAGGAAAGAAACCATCACAGATATTCGAATGTATTGGGCAGGTCAGGCAGGTCAGTTAGTGTAGGACTGCTTTGCATTCAGAGTGAAAGTGCAGATTCAACCAAAAACTAGGTGTACGTTGGCCAGCCAAGCTCCCTCTCTTTGTCCCCTCTTGCATATTCAAGTCCGGAAGAAGAGAAATGATGGAGAAAGGCCAGGAAGGCTCCTCTGGGGTGGGGTTGTGCTGCTCCTCAGGCTGCTTCATGTCACAGAGAAGAGAAACTGGGGCCACTTGTGAGAAATTTCCAGAAATGGGAAGCGAGGTGGGCATCAGCCTGCACCAGCTTTCCGTCCCGTTTTTGGGGGGAATCAAGGTCACAGCATGGAGAAAGCCACGCTTCTCCTCGATTTCACGTGCAAAGTACAAAGCTCCATTTGCCTGTAAACGCAACTAGTTACCATTAAGGTGCAAATTCAAAAATGCCAAATAGAAAAATTAGGAACCCACCAAGCATTTCTTTCCAACAAAAATTACATTCTGTCATATTTTTTCATTCCTAAATTCTAATTTTAGGTGGCTTTCCAGCAAGCTAAGCACAAATTCTGTGAGAACGATGGAAAAATAACCAAGAATTAGAAAAAAACAATGTATTTGGTTGTGGCAGGGTCTCACTACACAGCTCAGAATCATAGTGATCTTCCTATTTTCAGCCGCCTCAGCTCTGGAATTACAGGTGTGTGCCACTACACCCAGACTGCCAGACCTTGGGGGCGGGGCAGGCACAGAATGTGATGTTGGGGATCTTACCGCTCTCCCTGAGCTTGCCTAAGATTGCCTAAGAGGCACTTCAGTCTGCTGAGCTATCTCACTGGCCGGAACCAGGAAATAATAATGGTGACATTTGGTTGCAGGGGACAAAGAGTAAAAAATGTACTAAGAACATATTGAAGAGATGTCTCAACTACACTAGTACAGTCATGGGACTAAAGCGTACATTTCTAAATAGATGATCACATCAATAAGCAGTGACTACAAAGGGCTCTGTAGTAAAGAACTTTTTGTAAAGCAAAATTATTATAACACTGATAGCTCATGCATGTTGTGGTTTGGGGGTTTTGCAAGGGGAGCAATATAATATAGGACACATTTTATAACAGTATTTTATAATGAGTCACCCTCGAATCACACATAAGAACTATAGGAAATCTGTCCACACACATAAAACACTAAAGACTCCAGCTGAGGGCCTACATCCTGATATCCTGCATGAGTCCCGCTGAAAACCCAGAGCTCATAACAATGTCCCACAAGTCCAGCTGGAGGCCTCAAGCCCACACCAAAGTCTCCTGCAGGTCTCTTTCGTAGACCTGTACTAGAAAGGCCCAAAGGTCCGTGGCGGAAGCTAGGAAGTCTGTGCCAGTGGAATGAAGGATCTGTGCTGGCAGGCTGAGGGATCTGGACTGGAGCCAGGAAGCAGCATCAAGGTAGGCACTAGGGCTCCCCTGAAGGTGGCCCAGTCATCCTCAGCAACAGTGAGGTCTCGAGCTCCTCCGGTGATGGTGAGAGTCCATCAGGAAAGTCAATGCCACAAGCTTCTCCATGAGGCTGAGCCGTGCACCACCTGCCCGTGCAGAGCCAGGAAGTGATGCTCAGGATGAGGGCCAGCGGTGCTCCAAAATTCACTGGGAAAGCCAACATGACCAGGTCCTCCAGCAGAACAGCCCCGGAGAACTGGCAGCCTCCAGCAGCTCCAGTAGCCTCTCAAGCAGCCTCCCTAACAGCAGTTTAGCAGCTTCTCCTGGTCCTCCTTTGCGCTGCTGGCAACAGTCCCCAGACGGGCCTCTTTATCTAGCACCATGCTAATCTAATTCTGCTGTGTGTAATAATAAGTTGTCCACCTATTAAAGCATCCACTACAAATGCCTTTTGATTTTTAAAATCAATCTGATGAAGAAGGACAGAAATGTGTATAAAGGGCACAGGAGACCAAGCAGAGGCCAGCATAAGTGGTCTCCACTGGCAGACCATCACAGGGCATCCTGAGGAGCTGGGCTCAGAGTCTGGGATCGGACTCAGCCCTGGGGCTCTCTGCATGTTGGCGGGGAGCAGGTGCAGGGCCCCACGGGTTGGGTCTCTCTCCACTCTTTCTTAGAGATAGAAGAGACAACCGTCCTCATCTGCTGAAAGCACAGCCATCCACGATCTGCAGCAGTGGAAGCTCGGCCCGCAGTGGCCCACAGTGGCCCACTCAGCCATCGACCCTGGAGGATGCTCCGCATCCTGACGGCAGGCTACAGTGCTCCCTTTGGCGTGTCCAAAGCCACACACGACTCCCAAAGGACTATGCTACCATTTCTTTGTTACATTGCATTGAGAAGAAGAGAAAAATGCTTGATAATGCACCAAGTTCAGCGTGTGACCAAAACCAGACCAGGCGTGAGAGCAAAGAGAGGCACGTTAAGCTTGCCTCATGTGGGCCAGCAATTTGGTGCCCACTGCTCCTGGGCCAGCCTTTGCTTTTGGAGACAGGACGGTTGTACATGTGGACCTTAGAAGTCCCTGCCATTATCCCCAAACCACTGGCACTCTCAGGAAGCTCCAGCCCGCTCTGAGGCCCTCTGCCATCCTCTGCAGGTTCCCTTGTCAGGCTATTCCATGCTCACTCTCAGCAGCAGCCTGCAGTTGTCCTTGTGGCAACTCTGAAAATCCCAGCTTGACGCAGGCTGGTGTTCACTTTCCTGTCACTTCAGATACCCCTCAGATGAGGTACAACACCACGGAAAGAAGTGTGTGGCAGAAAGTCCAACTTAGGAGAGACCGCCAGGAAGCGAAGATATACACGATGTCTGGGTCCTGACTGGTCCTTCCAGAACTGGTCCTTGGGGACCTAATTTCCTCCGTTGGGGTTAACTACTTCCAACACTGCCTGGCAGAACGCCAAGCCTTTAACACATGAATCTGTGGAGGAGATCCCATTTCTAAAGCATAGCCTGTGGCTTATCGCAGACATATTCCTGAAGGGAGCAAGCTCTGAGTGCTTCCGTTCACCAGAATAGTGAGAAAAGAGCCTTTCCTTGCTTTAAGCTGCTCCATCCGTGGCATCCACTCAGACAGCTTCAGGACAGGGACACAGAGCCTGCAGGAACTCTGAGCTCCTGCTCCCCAGAGAGAACCCTGTCCCCAAACAAAAGGAACAACATTCTGTCATTCCCTAGGGTCCCAGACAGAAAGGCTTCTCCCAGGTTGGAGGCTTCACATGGAAACTGAAGATGGAGGAGTTTCAGGAAGGACAGGACCAAGCAGTTTTGATGAGAAGGAAAGAGAGACGCCATGGTCCATCAATACCTGCAATTAAGGAAACATCCTCTGTGCCATGACTCTGAGGGAAGACTTATGAAAGAAGCTCAAAGTCTGCTGCTTAAGTGAAGAAGTAATCCAACAAGATTATGTATCAGATATCACTCTAGCAAAATTTTACTCTTTATATTCTAATAAACTGAAGAAAATGGAAAAATGAAGAAATTTCTTGGGCCGCACCCTCAGCTATCTTATTTCTGAGGGTTGTGTTTTCCAAGCGATGTTCTATAGTCAGAGATTACTTTCTAGGAATGAGGCACAGTGGGTTATGTCATAGCTCTGTCATGAGGAAAGTACAGTTCATCATAGCACAGTGACACCTATGGCTGAGACATGGGAGCTGAAGGACATGGCGGAGGTCCTCAGAGAGCCGAGCAGATTTCGCTCATGACACCCGTGCTGTTCAACTATCATCAAATACTGAGCACCGGCTCTTAGTGTTTCACAGTTGTGTTTTTACAAATGCATGTAAACTGGAGTGGTATTGATGACACTCTACTTGGCTCCTGCTTCTCTGCGGAAGCCTCTTTTCTGACACTGATTTCTGCCCCCCACCCCCGTGAATGCGGAAGGCGCAGAACTCCAAGTGCTTCTCCTTCCTTCAAATCCACCCCTGTCAGAGAGGGAAAATAATGGCTCCCCCGCCTCATCGGCATTCTGCCTCTGCCTTCGACAGACATGTCAGAGGATAAAGGGCTCTTACGTGTGAAATTCTGGGAGCTTCTCAGAAGTCATCTAATTTGCCTACTTAGAAGGTGGTTTACTGCCAGGATGAAGGAAACTCAGGTTCCTGTGAAGTGCCGGGAGAATCCTGGAAGAAAGGCAGGACGTCCATTCCCTCCTCGCATTGAGGTATTAACATGCAGAAGAGGCAGATTCAAGGGTGTCCAGCCTTCCCTTACATTGCCAGGAAGAGTCCTTCCCCTTTACCTTGTGCCGTTGGTTGTTAATGGCTTGGATAATAGTGTGAAGAAATTTTAGATGGAAATAGAGGTCGTTCGGCAGGCTTTGGCTGCGAATTTTACAGCAACGTTATCAAAACATGCTTGTGACAGCTGTCTCAAAGTAGAAGAAAACAAAAGCACTTACTTCTGCAACCTTAATGTCAAAAGTGTCGCTAGTGTGCCTCGCTGGGGTTCTCCGTGTGCAGTGCCGGTGCCTGTGCTGCGCTGGATGGCTCTCCACATGAGGCCTGGCTGGGCTTTATGTGGCATTTTGCGTCCGTGTACTCATCAGCCTTAGTCCTAATCTGATGGCAGAGTTCTGTCCATCTGTCCTGGTGGCCACTTCATTTAACCATTGAGGAAAGATCATTTCCCTTCGCTTCTCTTTTCTTTCTGTTTTTTTTTTTTTTTTTTTTAATATGTGTTTAGCATAAGGTCTATAGGGTCTCACTACGCAGATTGGACGTGTAGTGATACTCCTGTTTTCAGGCTCCCAGCATGCTACCCTGTCCTGTCTCAATCACTGTCTCAGCTCATCCCAGGGATGGAACCATGGCCCCTGCAGCTGCCTAAGCAGGTGCTTGAATCTGCTAAGCTATCTGGCCAGCCCATCCCTTCCCTTCTGTTGTGCTTGGTGCAAAGCCCTGATTAGCCTCCAGGTGGGATGTGAAATGCTCAGCTTCCTGTTGGGGTGACCATGGTACCCCAGTGCTCTGTTCCACGGTGGCTCTGCTGGGTTCAGCTCCAGACCAGACCCACTTCTGAGGGTTACAAGATGCACGCTGGGCTGCCGGCCTGCCTAACCCAGGCCTGGTGTGCAGCCTTGGCCTCACGGTCCCTCCAGCAGCAGCCACCTGCAGCTTTCACTAGACAGGTGACCTTGATATTGAGAGGAGAGCATCAAGGCATGAGGCACAGCTGATTCAGACGCAGCTCTTGCTCCCTCCATGGCACAGACTGAGACCTTTGAGTATGTCACTCTTCCCCAGCGTTGGCATCATGGAAGTCCATGGGGGATCAAAATGGAGATGGATGTGCCAAACCAAGTCTTAAGGGTTCCGCAGGTAAACATTAGTCATACAGAGCTACAGCACCCTGTAGTTGGCCTGGCATGAATGTAGAACAAACATACATGCACACACACACACACACACACAGACATACACACACACGTGTGCGCGCAAAATTATTCACAGAACAAACAGAACTTGCACACCTTGTGTCTGCAATCTTTTTATTTACTTTTTTTTCTGTATTTAGGACAGGGTCTACAGGTCTCATTACATAGATCCAACTCATAGTAATTCTACAGTTTTCAGCTTCCCAAGCCCTGGGATTACAGGTTCCCATGACCACTCCTAGTCTCAGTCACCATTTCAGCATACTCCATGGATGGAGTTGGCTTGGGACACCGGGGATTGAACCCTGGCCACTGCATTTTGTCTAAGCAGATGCTTTAGTCCACTTAGCTATCAGGCCACTTCATGTCTGAAATTATAAAATAACTCATATACCCAATGAAGGTCTTGGTATTATTGTCCTTCAAATATTATAAAAAAGCCACAGATAAAAAAAATAAATTTTCAGCCGGGCATGGTGGCGCACACCTGTAATCCCAGCACTCAGGAGGCTGAGGCAGGAGGATCAGTGTGAGTTCGAGACCAGCCTGGGCTACAAAAGTGAGCTCCAGGCCAGCCTGAACTGCACAGTGAGACCCTGTCTCAAAAAGACAAAAGAAATTTTTTCATTAAGAGATACTGGCATGACTACCCATATGTGTACACACAGCTCTATCTCTAAATCCTTGACAACCAGTTGGGATGAATAAATTGGATGTTCAACCATTTATACAGAACAAAGGTTTGTGATATACACCAAATCCACTCAGTGATCGTCAGAGCTAGCCCAAGAGAAGAATACAGGAAAAAATACAATTGCTTGTCATCCCTCTCCCTTCGATGGAAAAGTCTTTCTTTGCCAGGTCATTTCAATTGCTTTATTTGTTATTTCGGGTGTTAACAGTTCAATACATCTAAGAACTGACATTATCCATTGGCTGTCCTTTCCTTCTGTTTCTTTAAAGTTCCCAGTCTTTTCATTTTCGGTGGAAAAGGCTCTATCTTAGCCTTTCTCTGATAATTGTAGAACAATACTCAACATTCACAATTAAAAGAAAATTTTATCTTAGCTCATTATTTAGTCCATGTGTGCTTGACTCCAAAGAGGTGAAATCATGGCAGAGGGGCCTGGCGGGAAGGAAGCTGCTTCGATCATGGCAGACAGGAAGAGGAGTCAAGAGGGAAGCCGTGGAGGGAGAGGCACCCTTTAGGCCACACCTCCAGGGCCAAGCCCCTCCCAAGCAGGCTCCACCTCCTGGTATCATGTTGAACTATACACTCACCAGTGCCACAATCCACCCTGAATGTGGTGTCCCCAAAACACTGTCACCTACCCAAAACCTTGTCTATGATCAGAGGAGGCTTTGGGGTATCAACTAGCTCTAAGGCTAACAAGTTCCGTGAACACTGGCTGGAAAATAGGATCTTAGCTCACCCTGCTTTAGTGTTGCTTTGACTCCCTCTGAGCTTCTCAGGGCTTAGAGGAGAGAAGCAGAGTTTTAAATACACAGGCTGAAGCAGGCACTGTGCAGGCAGAAAAGTCATAGTTTAATTTCACACCAGCCCCTCTCAGCTAGATGAATACAGATGAATCATGCTCAAATGTGCTTTTACATTCTCAACTGGAACTTCAGTGTCACTCAGATATTTCTTATAATAATTAGGTAAGGCAGGATACACATAGCATGAAGCACCATGCCCAAAACACCATGAGTTCTCAGTAAACATCTTAGATCATTCATGTCTTGTTGCAACATATATGTTTCATTCAAATTGCTATTCATTGTTCCTTTGTCTAGATCATGCTTGGTAGATGTTTAAAGCTCTCACAGTGAAGGCTCGTGGCTTGCTTTCCCCTCCATCTGCCTTAGTGTGCTCTTGCTGTGTTCTGCACGAATGTACACTGGTCCGTAACACGTGGACCATGGGAATCAAGCCTCCTCACCAAGGAAGCAGGTAGAACAGGACATGCATAACTCCCTAGGACATTTTTGGACTCATGATCGGAGCATGACAAGTGTCCTAAGTTAGACAGGCATTTCTATAGAACTGTTTATCTCCAAACACATTGGCTTATACGCTAATCATTGCTTCTTTCTCATGAGTCTGTTCTCCAGAGAGCTGGTTCAGGTAGGTTGGGCTCTGCTAGCTGGAAAACTATGGATACTAGTTGGTATGCTATGAGTCAACTGGGTCAGGCGTATGCCATGGTGTTTGATTTCAAATGTACTCCAGATAGGCTAGGCATGAGACACCGTGGAGATAGCGGTGGATACGCATGGGAGGCTTAGTGAAGGTGACAGTGGCCACACTTGCATTGCCTCACTAAGCCCCACCAAGTCAGACGAGTGGTGCACCTGAGCAGCTGGCAGGCGAGCTGGGCTCACCTGTGCATCACAAGGCCAAGGGGAAGCACATGGTGCAGCTCAGCGCAAAGACAAGTGCGAGACAGTAAGAGAAGACAGAAGAACGGCAATTTCTGAGCAACACTCAAGCTATGGATTCCACTGAATTGTTCAAACACTAAGCCCTAGCAGCCTTGAGCATTAGGAAATGAAAGAAAATTACCAGCAAGTCAAAGGGCCGCTTTCAGTGTAAGAGAAAAACTGTCCATGACAAATGTAGAGTGTGATTTTTCTTCTGTGGTTTTGTCTTTTTCATATATCTAGGAGACATTCTGAATTCTGTTCTTCATAACAGAAAGAAGCTATAATTCCCTATGATCCTTGCTTTTCTTTTTCATTTAGATTTCTAACTCTTTTTTATTGAAATTTTTTTATTTGAAGATAATGTTCAATGGACTTGAGTTTTAAATAGGAGATTAAATCCTTTCATAGCTCAATACTGGAGCAAATTCATTTGAATCTTGATTAAGACATTGGGAAGGAGCAGAGGAGTTGTATACCAGAAGGTTGGATTAATGTAAATTGATTTGTCCAAGGTTATTTGTTTAGATAAATGGAGGTAATAGAAGGAGGGCCAGGGTCTCTGGAGCTGAAGCTCTGAGGCTGCCCATCCTGTCATCGTGTTCAAAGCAGGTTCACATCGGGGCAGGCTCCATTTAGACAGGGAAAATTCAATTAGGACCGTTCTGTGGACTGAAGACTCCCAGTGGAGATACGGGTAGAAATATGAAGACCTCGTTGTCTTAACAAAATATATGCTAACAAATGACATTTTGGCCCCATCCTGTGGTGGTTCTCTCTCTCTCTCTCTCTCTCTCTCTCTCTCTCTCTCTCTCTCTCTCTCTCTCTCTCTCTCTTTCTCTCTCTCTCTCTCTTTCTGTCTCATTTGTAGTATGCTCATAAATACTATTCATAAGTCAGATACTTATACTCTTTTGTGTTTCTGCAAATACCTTTTCCTATTTAGAAAATTTGGGTTTTAATCCCATTGCAGATTCTGTTCTACAGCTGTTAGAATAGAAGTCATTATTTTCTAGAACCAAAGATGGGTTAAGCCGTGTCGTTTCTAACCTAAGGATGTGCTTTAAACTCTGTTACCACTGAGAAGAACAATTATCACTTGCTTCTTATTCTGATAAATATTGATTGTGTGGGGATGTACATAGTAATATCAATCTAAATTCCACAAAAAATCAGAAATAAATACTTGTGTTCAATATAACTATTTGCTTGCTACTAGAAATTAGACATTGGTGCTTTAAACTAGGTTCTGCAGATAGATAAAAAGGAGCCATAAACCTGCAAGACCGAAGGACTACTTTTGTGTATAATCAATGGTTTTAGAGACCACAGAAGGTTTTTTCCCCCTTCTTCAGGGTAACAAATAGAATCATTGATTAAAACTTCACAAATAAATAAAACCTCTAACAAATAGTATTCTGGAGACTTTTCATCCTGTTACCCTGACTCACCATCAATCACAATGAAATAATACTCAGTGACAATTGGAGACTGACTCTAAGGGAAATAAATAACACAGGGAATCAAAATGCTTTCAACGTGATTATTGGAGCATGCCCGGGTCCCACAGTAGAGTAGCAGGCACTGGGGTGGGGACTTCTGGATGGGAGCTTCACCACTGCATTGGGAGTCAGGTCCCTGTAGATTCAGGAGCTACTACCACGTGCAACTCAGCTCTCCCCTGGCCCATTGGGCTAGGTGGTCAAAACCACCGTGGTGGGAATTCATGGGTGAAATTTAAGCAAGAACCAAAGTCCTTTGCCATGTTTCTTATTTATAAAACATGTCCTGGAAGCAGCTAGTTTAGACTGCATCAATATCAAAGTTCCAGAAAGGCACAAGAATGATGAGAGAATCCATCAATCAGGAGCCGCTGACCAGGCTCTGTATGATTTCTTCCGCACCCGCACCAGAAGCTCCTTCCTTCTTAGGACCTTTTTGACCTAAAAGGCAGGACCAGCGTTTGAGAGTTGGAGACTGCAAAGGGAAGCGATCTGCTTTTGCAGAAAAGAGAAAAGACCAAACACTGCAGCCTGCTGTCAAGTGTGAAAGGTTGGTAGATCCTTTCTAGCGCATTAGCTATGGGGAAATGTGCCTGGCCAGCCTGCACAGCATGTCCATACCTTGCCTGTCTGCACATGCGTGGGGCTGTGGCTGTCTCAGACAGGCGAAGCTTTCTCTATACCAGGAATCTGGACCAGGATGCATTCAGTCTCCTTCCTCCGCCTCCCCATGATGCAGGAGAGACAGGTGCTCCATCGGCAGGCATGTCCACATGCTGCTTGGAAAGCCACCTGCAAATGGTTGTGAGTGCCAAGATGCTGACGAAGACTGAGAGACACTGTGTAGAGGCTTATTGGTTTCTGGAACTTTAAGCTGTGTGTAAATTAGATTCTTGGGGGTCTCTGATGACCAGATCTGGGGTCCAGTCTGGGCTTTACTTCCCTATGACCACCTTCAGTTTCTGCAGTATGAATCCTCAGACTCCCTCAGAGCTGGGCTTTCCTTTATACACCGTCCCTCCTTCCTGCTCCCCAGTGGTCTGCTGGCCATTCAGGAGCAGGTGTGGCTCTCAGAGAAGATACCGGGCAGCCGCAGGAGTGAGAGAAGAGCTATCAGAGGGTGCAGTGCAGCACAGACACAGAGGACATCCCGAGGTGACCAGCGCCAGGTGCCCAGCGGGTGGTGGAGTCCTTCACGGAGACATAGAAGGACACAACTTTCCTCCCTGTAGAGTCTGAATGACTTCCACTGTATGAGTCCAGAATGAGAGGACACATGACCGCTTGAAAACACATCATTTTCACTGGTGTGTAGCACAGTGGCAGGCTTGTTTAGCACCTTCAGTACTTTGAATTGAATGCCCAATAGCAGAAAAGAAAAATAGCCACAATGAAATAAGTCTTCATTTAAAGTTGTTATTGTCATAAAGGAAAAATATTTTTTTCAATTCATCAACAATTCACTGTTCTGGATAAAATATTGCAACCCAAGTGATTAATTATCCTAATGATAATGAACACTAATGAATGAACTATAAGTTCATTGCTTAAATTTTTGGATAGGAGGGCATCCATTTAGAAAGTCTTAGCTCATTACCTTAAAGTGGATTTAGATTTTCTCTTTTAAAACACAGTAGCACATAATCCTATAGTGTATATTACTTATAGTAAATTGGCATATGCTTTTGAGTTAACAGTGATGGCCACATCTTACTTAATATCACTTGGGTTTTAACATCATTTTCACACATTACTCAAGTACACATTATAGGAAGGATTTGCAGATATCCACTGGGATCACCAACCTGACTGATTTGGTTGACTTCCAAACATAATTGCACATTACCCAGAAGATGACTAAAATGTATTTCCCTTCAGCTTAATTGCCAAATGCAAAACCAGCAAAAGCTACTAAATACAAGAGGGTTCAGCCGTTCTATGCTACATCAATCACAATCTCCTTCTTCTACTCTAATTTACTTCTTCCACGCTATGAAAATTTGCTCCGCGCTGCTCTGTATTCCATTGCCTTCAAAATAGTGCAGCCATGTAAACTCTAGTTTAATGAACATAATAGTTCTACTCTCTGTCACCAAGGATTGTTATCATCTGGTTTTTGGAGGCCAAATGGAGAAGCAAACAGATTCTAGATGCTTTGGCTATGGTATTTGCTGATGCATCCTCAAGGAAAGCTGCTATAATCTTCAAGTCCTCTTCCTAAGTCGAGTCTAGCCCGCCTCTTCTCCTGGATGGAGTGACGAAAATGAGGCTCTGACCCAGGAGCCCCCTCACATGCACCAAGGCTCATAGCCATCCTATGCACTTTAGGTTTTTGGAAGATTAGAAAATAAATGCTATAGGGCGGTAACAGCTCTCATTTTCTTTGAAATAGCCACGTGTGAGCAACACAGAGATACAGACTGTGGTGCCTTGTGTGAGAATGCCGACTAAGTGTGTAGTGTAGGTGCCAATGCCGGGGACAGCGCTGCTCAGTAATTCCCCCTCGTTCTGCAAAGTGTGTGCAAGCCAGGATGTGCACAAGGGACCTCTGCCTCTAGAGTCGGTGAGCTTCGTTTCTCAAAGGTAGAAATCAAATAACCAATGAGACCCAGTGTCCACCGCCAAGGAGTGGAGACATCACTTTGGAGCTAGAAAACAATGTTCTTAATGTTTCAAACCAAATCATAGTGGAGATTGCCTTTGACCAGTCTAAAGTCGCTCTTTCCCGCTGTGATTCTCCATGCCAAAATAGATATCTGAGGTTGTGCCTTGATGGTAAGCAGACTCCGTCCCACCTACCCCAACTGTGATTGATGGCAGAAACCCAAGGCATGAATATCGAGGCAGCGCATAGCTATTGGCATGGCAGACAAAAATCTCCCTAAATTTCAAAACTCTTTGAGCAGTCCAACATGAGCAGTGCTAAGAAGACTTTCTAAGTCATTTCAAAAATAATTATTTGGAAGATTACAGAGGAGTAAAATATAATTAAAACTCAATTCCTTGGTAGTTTTAATTAGCAGTGTGGTCAGTGAATATTAGCCCTATGAAATTAGCATAAGGAATAAGAAAATCTCAGCTCTAACCATACAAGGCGTGCATTAATATTCCATGATGTGAGGGATGTCACCATGGCTACTCATTTGCAGTCAGAATATCCAGGTAATGGCACCATGTGATGGGCTAAGTGCGAAGGGTAGGATGATTAGGATTCTAGGGCTGAGGCTGCTTTAATAGCTTTCATTAGCATTTCCCAGGAGTGGCATAATTTGACCTAATATCTCTCCCCAGCACTGAAATATTTCTTTGAAAGCTACTGTTCAGAGAACCTTCACTACGCTCCATCTTTAGTTAGCTTTCTCTAGGATGACAGCCCCTCTCTGTGAGCCCAAGATCTAGCATGTGCTGGGTCTGTCTCAGCGGTCAGCTCTGCGTGGTCACCTAGCCCAGCCTCTGTCTTATCCCCACACTACGAAGACACTTCCGTTTATCAGCGGGGGGGGGCGGGCAGGGGGGCATTTCCCCCCACAGGGGCCCAGTACATGATGAGAGAGTAAAAGAAGAAAACCCCAGGAAATGCTTTGATTTTGTTAAATATAATTCGCGAAAACTTCGAATCTGTTAGAGTAATTGGCACAGCTAGATGAGCATATAAACAAGATGTCAGACATACGTTCATATACAATGCGCACGCGTGCACGCACACCCACAGGCCGTCTGCTTCCGTGTCTTTCTTCCTTGAATACACTTGGACTCTGCTCGTTCTCCATAATTGAGTTATAGCCGTCATCCATATATTAGATCCCAGCCTGAGCCGTGGTGAGCCTAAGTAATAGATTGAAAAACACAATTATTGCTTACCTACAGAATTCCTTTGCTTGGGAGGTGAGGCATATATATCAGAAAAGTTGTTGTGCTTTTTTCTCCCCAGGCCTATTCAATAAATGAACATTACACCAGGATTCCTACACAGAGTATCTCTGAAATGGGTTTTGTATTGATTTTCGTAACTGCCCTGTTAGATGACGTTATCGCTTAGTGTGTCGGGTTTAGGCTGGTCCGCCCGGAGCAGGTCATTGAGGTGATAACTGTCATCTGGAGACAGAAAAGCAATCATAGCTTTTTCATTACTTACTGTTTTCCCCCTGCGAGCGTGGGATCATTTGACATATTATGGCTTCTGTGATTTAGGCTGCATTTTGAAATTAAGTGCTAGAATATCATGCTGTGGGTTTGGAAAAATTTGCTGGATGTCAAAGAACCACAGGCGCTGAGGGGGCTCTCACATCCCTGAGCCTCTCCTGATGTTCTTCTGGAACTGAGGAGAGATGGGTTGGCCCCCTGAGCTCGAAACACAGTGCTTGCAAATCAGGACAAATCTGGTGAATTACCATCTCCTCCGGTGTATTAAGCATTTGACAGCCGTGGCCAAGGAAAAACACCAACCGCTGAGCAATTTTACCACAAACATAAAGACGCCGTTCGAAGTTCTAATAAAAGGTAACATTAATTTCTAAATTCCTCCAATTTCATACAACATATATTTTTCTACAAGACATAGTTAGATTGTCCATGACAAAGCCATAGATGTGGACGCAATCTCTCTAACCCTGAAATATTCTGAGCAACCATTTCTCTGCCCAGTCAGGGAGAAGCCAGTGTGAGGCGGGCCGTGTGTAGCTTCACTCCTGTGCAGCAGCAGCACAGACTGCTCTTCTGTGTCACCTTCTGGTCCCTTCGGCTCTTCCCAGCATGGCTCTGTGCTGGGCTACTGAGCTCCGAGCTGGAGGACAGTGGGTACCATGTGGCCATCCGTAAAGAGTAACCCCTTTAAGTTCAGGGTGGCTCATTTAGGTTTCACTGAGGGACCTGTTAGGATTTCTCCCCATTCTACTCAGTGAATCTGCTTTTTTTTTCTTTCTTTCTTTTTTTTTTCTTCTTCAAAAAATGACATCGTCAAATCCTCTTTGGCAGTATTCCTTGAACCAGTAAATTTTCCAAAGTCATTCCCAGCAGGAACCATTGAGCACAGGTCACTCCTTGCAGCCTGAGTGCCTCTGAGGGCTGCTGCATTGCCTGCCTGCCTGCCTTGCTCTGTTTCTGTACCTTGGAGTTTTCCTCTCTCAGTTTCCCTACAATTTTGCTTTACATTTCAGTGAGATCACTTCGAACTTGAAATCTCAGCCTAGGGAAGAGTGTCTTCCCTACTGTTCCTTTGAAAACCGACATCCAGTTCTTGTTCACTTGATGCTCCCTGGTGTTACACTATGTTCTTCCCACCTTGAACTTTCTTTTCCCCGAGATGCTAAGACTATATGAGTTCCGTTTCTCTTCCTGCTTCTCCACCCATGCCTTAAATAATAATGTACAATGTTCATTTTGCCAATGAATCTTTTACTTTTTATCACACAACAAATTTTCCAGAAAAAAATAAAGAAGCCCTTAATGTTAACCTGTAATTAATTATGCCTTTTGATATTTCCAGGGTCGGAACCTAAATTTTTACACTGCGACACTGATTTTATAATCAGTAAACCTGATTTATAGTCTAATTAACATCTTCATTCCAAATAGTTTTGCATATATTTTTGCAGAAAGCAACTTTCAAAGGCTATATAGTTTTATCATAGCAATAGTAGCACACTAAGATTTATCTGTGTCTCAATACATGGGCTTAAAAGAAAAAACCGGGGCAAGTAACTTCTTTAAATAATTATATATATATATATATATATATATATATATATATATATATATATATAATAAAAAATGATCAAAAATGTTGCTATTTCTCTACTGCCACATAGTGAATTTCTTCAGTGTAGCAGCCTCAGCTGCTCCAAGTAAAGAAGCTGGCACAACCAGTCCCTCTGGCGAGCTGGTCATACCTGCAAGGCTCTAGCTGTCCTGGTCCCCAAGGGGCTGTGTCCTTCTCTAAGGTTCACTCCAACCAGAGGAGCCACTTGCACTTTTCCCACCGGTCACTGTCATTTCATGCCCCGTGTGCAGGTGCTTCTCACAGGGACGCCTTCTTCTTCCTTCCTGATTCTGCCATGGGAACCTCCACACTGGGGCTCTCCTGTCACCTCCCAGGGGAGGGTGAGTCTTCTGGGTCTGTCTGAGGAAACATTTTTTTATTGTAATTAACATATACGAAAAGAATAATACTGAGAACAAAGAAAAAGATTAATGAGGAAATTAAGTATAAATGCTGCTATGATGTGTGTTTTGTCCAACCAAAATTCATACGTTGAGATCCTAATGTCCAGGTTCCTGGAATAACAATGAGGGTATTTTGACAGGTGATTGATTCTTGGGGCTAGACTGCTCCAGACCAGAATTAGTATCCTTATAAAAGAATTCCAAGTTTCTCCCTGCCTCTTCTACTTTTGAGGACATAGCAAGAAATTACCTTTTCTTAAGCAGGAAGTGAGTTCTTACCTAATACTGAATCTACTGGTAACTGGTTCTTGGGCACAACTTGAGAAACACATTTTTATAGTTTATCAGTCATGCAGCTTACATTGCTTCATTAGAACAGCCCAAATAGACTAAAAACATGTGGTACTTTTATACAATGCAGTATTACTCAGTCGTAAAAAAAGATAAACTTGAGGATTTTTTTTTAAATAAATGGATGTAGCTAAAGATCATATTCGTAAGTGACGTAAGTCAAACCCGTATACGTAAGCATCACATTGTCTGCCTAGTGTAAGAACCTGAAAGGGTAAATAAAATCTGAGAAGTACAATAGATACTGTGAAAGGGAAAGAATCTGTTCAAAGAGAAGAAAAACTGGGATGCAAGAAATAAGAAAGGAAAAAAAGAATGAAGTGAATATATATACACACACCAGGTAGCTTCGAAAAGGAACAGTTGATGCTTAACGCCTTTTCTTCTCCTTCATTCAAATTTTTTTACCTATTTTTTTGTTTCAATTTTTTTATTGTTTAAATTTAACAATGGTTATTTTCCATATTTTCATCATCAGATCAGTTTAGATTAATACATATAGGTATATAAGATTGATGAAACAATTAAACATTAACCTTTCTAAATCCACATTACTTTTTTTTTTCTTTTCCCCTTTCCTTTCTTTGAAAGTTGACATATTGCATATTGTCCTCACAGTCATTCTACAGAGTACAGTGTGTGGGCATGACCCACCTCCCTATTGATGCTGCTTGGCTTTAGGAAGCTTAGACTCAATAGCCTCCAACATCACAAGATTCACTGGTGGCCCACTTCAATTGCAAAACCTTTGACTGTGTATGTATTTGCTTCCTCTTAGTCCAAAGAGAAGTATATTCTTTTCTTTCTTTTTTTTTTTTTTTTTTCTAAGCAGCATCAATAGGGAGGTGGGTCATGCCCACACACTGTACTCTGTAGGATGACTGTGAGGACAGTATGCAATATGGCAACTTTCAAAGAAAAGAAAGGGGAAAAGAAAAAAAAAAAGTGATGTGGATTTAGAAAGGTTAATGTTAAATTGTTTGATCAATATTATGACCTATTTTTTTTTAGAATTTTTTATTTTATTCATTTATTTTTTCTTGTTTCAGAACCTTTGTTTGTTTATTCACTCATTTTTATGGCCGGCTCAGCCCATCCCGAAGGCAGGGCTGGTGCAGCATGTGGTGCCGGGGATCGAACCGCGGTCCCTGAAGCCGCCCAAGCTTTCCCAAGCAGGCGCTTTAGACCACTGAGCCATCCCGCCGGGCCCTTTTGACCTATTTTGTATGCTGCTGTCCAGTAATCTGAAAATTCATTTGGAGACAATAATATGCAATGTAACAAACATTGTTACATTTATAACATCTTGTTTCATGGAATTCTGTATCATTTCTAATCATTTCTTTATTTTTATTCTTTTCAAAAATTGAAAAACACAGAAAGGCAATACAAATGTTCAATAGTATTATCTGTACCTTTTTCTCTTAATAACATTGTGAAATATTTAGTTCTAGCAAAGTGGAATGAATCAGAGGTAACTAGAAAAAAAAAGAAGAAAAAATGTTACTTAAACACCATTGTTGCAATAATATCACAGGTAATCAATGACGCACATGAAATGTCAGTGGCATTTCTCCAATTTATAAGTTGTATTTTAGGGCTGGCAAGATAGCCGGGCAGACTAAACACCTGCTTAGGCAGGCACAGGGGTGGCATTCGCTCTCTGGCACCACATGCCGCACTCTATGCTGAGCCAGTACTGAACCCAGGCGTAGAAGTCATAATGGTGCAGAGCTGTAATCTCAAACTAGGCAGCTTGAAAACAGGAGGATCACTGGGAATCCAACTCTATTCACCCACAATGAGATATAAACACAAACCTGGTGTTATGTCTGTTTTAGTGACATGGATGGGTAGATAGGCAGACAGACAGACAGATAGACAGACAATAAATATTGGAAATAATATGGAGAAAAATGATGATTGTAAACATATATGGGGATGTAAATTAGCCAAGTCCTTGTGGAGGATCCTCAAAAATTTAACGCTAGAAGTACTGTTGGGTTTAGTCATAATCAGATCCTTCATTTGCACTAAAAGAAACTGAAATAAAGATCTCAGAAAGATCTGGGCTTGTGGCAGCATTTTTTACAACAGCCCAGATATGGAAATGCGTGATTCTTCCCAGTCAAACGAACGAATGAGCAACATCTGGCACACACACAGAATAAGCTTCCGATCTTAAAGAGAGCGGCCATGTTCCCATTTATGACAATAACAAGAAGCAGAAGGGATTAGTAAAAGATTTTAGGTCTCACTTATAAAAATTGACTCAGTTCTACAGATCTACTATTTAGCATGGTGCCTGTAGTTAGCCATACTATATTATATGCCCAGCATTTGACCAAATAAATAGATTCTATGTTGAGTCTTTTCCATAGAAAATAATAATAGCAATGAATATGGGATGAAAATTTTGGCAGAGATTCATAGTATAGATTATAATGACGGTTTCAAGCTATGTATCTTCTAAAATACTGAGTCATGCAATTAAATGTACAGTTTTTGTAGGTCAATCATCCCTTAATGAATTGATTTGAGAAAAAAATTAATTTATAAAATAATCCTTGAAATGATTTTCAAATGAAAAGTAATTTTGAAAAGATAGCTCTTTCATCAATTTTGAGAGGTAGGAATTATAATTTTATCTGGAATTGTCTATACGTTGAATTTATATATTTTATTCTTTTAAAAATAGAATTGTAAATAACCAATAAATTATTTTCTGGATTTTGATTCTAAGACATAGAATAAGCTATCCACAACTCTGAGGAAATATCTAAGAAAAGCAATTGAGAAAAATAAAAATAAAGGACAGCATTATTTTGGCTGATGGTGGCCGAGGGTTTAGTTGGTAGTTGCATGGGCTGGTTACATCTGAGCTTGAGCAAGAACATTGAGACAGAAGCATCTGGGGGTCGAAGATGCTTGCCTCATGGTGGATAGAAAGAGGAGAGAGCCTGCTCTCATAAGAAAGCCTACTTCCAAGGCCACTAAGCTGCAAATCCATCAGTAGATGAACCCTTGTAAGTAGGTCAGCACGACCTAATTTGGTAACATCTCAAAGACTCCACCTCTGGTGGTGCTGTTGATGCCCTAGGAACCCAGCCTTGGACATACAAGCTTCTGAGAGGATTTAAGACCCAAACCATCACAGATATTTCCTCAGCAACCCGTTGTAGAATCCTGAATTGAGAGACACACAGGAGACAGTACTCCCAACCATTTCTTGTGTCTAGAACTTCGTAGTACAGAGACTTTTCCATTTGGACCTAGGGATATATTGATGCTCTCCTACTCATTCCAATAGGGCAATTCAGCCACAAAGTTACATGCAAATAGGTGATGTCTGGAGATCTGAGATTCCAAAGAGAGATCATAAGGAAAGAATTGTTTCAAGCCCACCGTATAGTATCTTTCTTTTTTCTAGAGTGAATGTACGCTTTGCTGAAATGTTTGTTGAATTAGCCAATGTCCTCATTTTACATAATAAGTATCTCATAGGAGTTTAATTAATTTCAATAGCCTCTCTATGTGACTTAATAGCTTGAATAGAAACTAGGGATTAACAGTCCAAATTTAAAAATACGCACTGTGCCTGTGGCATGCTGGTACAGGCTCCCCCATTACACGCATGGACCTGGCATCTGGCAGGTAAGATGGCACTGGATCTCGTGGGGCTCTGCACATGCCCTGGCCACTTCCAGATGGCGCTGTGGCCCTCCCCACAACTTTTGCTAATCAGACAATCTCCACTCAGGAATGTAAAGGGCTTTAAAGAGCTTTCTTGGACTTCAAAATGGGGCAAAGGAAGATTAAAGCAAATCGTTTTGGCAGCCCTGTTGTGTCTCAATTGGTCTTTGTGAAAGCCAAGTGGGCACTGACAGAGGACAGTAAGTGGCACACTGGAAGGCTTTCGGACTTGGCAGGACATAAGGTTTTGTTTTAGCTATAAATGCGATTAGGATGAGCTAAGAGATAAGTTGCTCTTGCTCTTTGAAAACCATCAGGGCATGTATGATCACCTGTATGCTAGAGCACATTTAATGCAGGGAATTAGGAAGGCAGACTTAATTTAATACAATTTAATTACTCGTGGAGTCAAGTTTTCCAGAATGGAGGTTAATTCTAGTATGACTAGCTCAGAAAATGTTCTCCCCACAAATCCATGATAAAATTAAAAATAAATCTAAAAGGTTAATTTTAAAGCATGAGAATTTGGTCCAGAAGTTGGCAGGCATTTGTATAGGAAACATGACTCAAACTGAGGTGAAAATTTTGAGATTCCGGCTATTTGCATGAGGATGTATTTTGCCTCGACCCAGCCCGGGCTACTCAGCATGGATGCCTCTCAAGGGAAGAGTGGAATGGCAGACACGGAGGCGCACGGCTGTAATTGCAGCACTTAGGAGGAAAGGGGATCCCTAGGCGTTGGAGACCAGCCTGAGCTACAAAGCAAGACCCTGTCCAAAAACAAAACAAGGCAATAATTGAAAGAGAGAGGTGGAATGCAAGGCTTCTGTCTCTGGCGGGTATTGGCTGGCTTGGAAAAGTAGGAGCATTCCCAGTAGCCTTGGGAAAGTAGCCAGCTTAGTCACAGGCAGGCAGGGACAGTCAGTACTGTGTGGAGTACAAAGTGGCGTTCTTGGTAAGGACAGGCAACACACCACCAATCTAGCCAGAACTGGCACAGAGAGGCCAGGGAATGGTGCAGGACAGAGAGCATTTAGCTGCTTTCTATGACCTCGTGGCCCAGAAGTTTGTACTCCTACATAGCTGTGATTCCACTGCAGAGAGACCCCAGAGATTCCAGGTTGGAGACATTAGGCTGTTGAACCTGAAGAATGGGCACCCTGCGGGGGCAAAGCCTGAGCAGTGCTCCCTAAGTCATACACAGGCATCTCTGCAGAAGGCGCAAGTCCTGCTGGGACACGGTCTTTGCAGAAATCATCAGAAGAGGCATTGGCTGACCACGGAGCTATGGAGATACAACAGGAACCCTAGGAAGACGAAAGCAAGGATTGGACTCCACAGCCACATGCTGCTGGGGAGACAGAACGCACACAGTGGGTAGAGGTAGGAGTAGGATTTCTATAGTGTAATGGCTCTGCCCTTGCCCGGTAGAGAGGGTGGATTCGCGGGTAAAACTGGTCTCCATAGTACTTGTAATTCCAGGGAGGGAGTAAGGGAGGGAGGGAGTAAGGGAGGGAGGGAGTAATGGGGGGAGGGAGGGAGGGAGGAGAGCGAGAGAAAGAGAGACAGAGTCAGAAAAATGAAGAGAGAGAGAGACAGAGACAGAGACAGAGAGACAGAGACAGAGACAGAGAAAGAAATTATATTAGGATGAGTTACTATTGGACTCAGGATAATGACATTAAAAACTTTAATTTTTCCCTGATAGCTCAGGGGACTAAAACTCCTGCTTAGGAAGAGTGCAGTGGCCAGGGTTTGATTCCCGTCATGCTGTGCCAGCCCGGCCTGCAGGGCATGCTCAGATGGCAATTGAGACTGGGCATGGTGGCAGGTGCCTGTAATCCCAGCACTTTTGGAGGCTGAAAACAGGAGAATCAAGGTAAATCCTTGTCAAATACAAAAGTTACATGCTATGTTATATAGGTCGTGTTTTAACTCGGCTTTAGCCACCCAGCAGAAAAGTTGAACCACGAGGTATAAAAAGTAAAGCCAGATTAGTATGCTGAGCTGTGAAAGGCTCAAGTCAACAGCTTCTGACATTGCCAGTTCTGCTGATAACCCACTACTATTATGGAATATTGGTCTATATATACAACTACTTTCTGTTACTTCAATGAGAAGACATATTTGTACCAATGGTGTTTAGAAAAGTTATCACATCTGCATCTTGTACTGTGAACAAGTACTATGAAGATAACAATATGCATTGTATTAATTATTATGGCCGTCCTACTAATGTGTTTGAAACTGTCTCATTGTTATTTCTTATTAAAAGTTTTTTTAAAAAAACTGATCATCAAAAGGAAAAAGAAAATCACTGTAAGTCCAATCTATGTAATAAGATCCTGTAAACCCTGTCCTAAATACAGAAAAAAACTGTAATTTTTTAAATAAAATGCCAGGTGTGGAAATTTAAATGTATTTATTATGAGAGGGATGTATCTAGTGGGATCATTGGGAAGAAGTGATGGACTTGTTTGTGAAGGTCAGAGTTACAGCGCCTTTGAGGTACGGGAAGAAGTCCTCGAGGCTGAGGAGACATCAGTCTCACCGGAGGAAGTGGAGAAGGAAGCATGATGGCGCACGATGGCTGTGTACGAGACGTCCATGACTACTGCGCAGGCAGAAGCAGAATTCAGCAGTAGAGCAGAGAGCAGTGGACCTTAAGGGGGCCAGGCAGTAAGAGCAGGCAAAGATCTGTGCCGCTGTCCAAATGGGGCTCATACCCAGCCCTTAGTGTCGGCAGCTGAAGACAAAAGATGTATGGAGAATCTTGAAACATACACAACGTAAACAAGTCAGGAGCAACAGAACCATCCTACATTTGACAGCAAACTCAGCCCAGGAAACGAGAGAACTCAGAAGCCAGCACGATGACAAATCCCTGGGGCTGAAAGACAAATAAATCTTGCCAAGTAAAAATCCCATAGCCACACAGACATGCTCCAAAAATAAAGGTGGACTGCCATTCCCTGAATGTCAAAGGAGAAGAGAGTCCGGGGTGGGGACAGGCTCCACTGCCATCTGGGGACACAGTCAGTCCAGGCACTGAAACACAGGAGTCACCAGGAAGGGGACGCACTGACATTGGAGAGGCTGAGTGTGAAAGGCCGGGGGGAAGAGGGAGGAGCCCTGGGGTTCCAATCTCAGGAGACTCCTGTAGGTTCCCTGGGTCTACACGGAAGGAATTCCGGGAGGGTGTGGGATGAAGACTCAAGTGGGAACTCTGCTGCCCTACAAGTGAGAACTGGAGAATAGGCTCAGGGCCGGGCCAGCGGCAGAGCCTTCTTTCCTGGTAGAAACCAGCCCCACCTCGTACCTGGGTAACTTTCTTGTATCTGCAGAGAGAAGGCACAGTCAGGGGGAGCCAGACAATAAGGACCGAAAACGAGGTGGCCAGGACAATAAATGAGATGCAGCAGCAGCGAGAGTAGCTTGGTACAGATACCCTTGTGGGGCTCGCAGCTCAGAGACGTAGGCAGGATGGGGTGCATTTACTTTTTTCAAACGCTTCTATTTTAATCTATATTCAGATCTATCTTTCCATCTCCACCCTACTTCCTCCTGCACTCTCAGAAAAAAAACCAAATTCTTCTCTCAAAGAGCAGAAAATTCTCTCCTTAGAAAATGGATATTTAGATCTAAGAAGCAGCTCAAACTTCAACTTCACAGGGAGAATGCAATACAGGGCACTGGGCAGGCATGAGGCATCGCGGTGCGCGCCTGTTGTCTCCCAGCTCGAGGAGATAAAATGAGGTCCTAGATTCATGCCCTGGGCAAGTTAGAGACCTACCAAAGTTGTGTCTCAGAAGAAAAATAAAAGTGACTGCAGATACAGCTTAATGCAAAGGCCTTGAATTCAATATACAGAACAATAAATAAATACAGAAGCCATAGGATACCATTACTTGTTTTGTAAACTCTGAATTGTACACTCGTAAAGTGGATAGGATGAAATTCCCACCCCAGTAGCTCCAAATGTAATGGATGCTAGCCTTTTTAAAAGAGTAAATTTGAATATAAACATATACTCAAGAAAAACACCTGATGAGGGGAAATATGGGGATACCTGACACTCAAAATGAAGGGGAAAAAAAGCTTTATTCAGCTTACAGTTACTAGAGGTTTCAGTCCCTATTCGTCTGGCTCCAAAGCTGAGTGGCGCATGGCAGAGGGCAGCAGTTCATGGGGGTGGAACAGCAACAATGACGACAGAGGCAATGGAATACCCAGGGGAGCGGAGAACAATAGCCTCAGTCTGTCTCTCTGTCTCTTTACATTATGTCAGGCTCTCTGCCTTAGTCTATCTGCCTCAGTCTACACCTATAATTCCCAGCAGTACTCAGACTCATAATCTCATCAGTACTAAAACACATAATCCCAGTGGCTCATGAGTCAAGTCTCAAACTCTAGAAGTCCCTGCCCCATGATTGCATGAGGCTTAGGGGTACAACTGGACATAAACCCTAACAAGCTGGGTTGGGGTGGGACTTGCCTGGGCAGTGCATTATCTTAACAGGTGTTGATTGGGGAAGGCTTGGCCCGTGTGAAAATCAAAAGAGGACTGTTAACCAAGGAAAGAAGGCAGGAGTCACTCTAGGAGTGGCTCTTTCTCTCTCTACTCCATGCTAACTGACTGTCCTGATGGCCTGGTGCACCACTGCATGGGTGTAAACCAATCAATTTCCAGGTTATATACTTTTCAGGTTTCCAAGGTTACCTCAATGCCAAATTACCTCATTCTCAGAAATTTTACAAAAAATACTATAGAGAACCCTTTCTGGTCTTCATCTCAATCCAATACATTTATATTTGTAATCCCAAGGATTACAACTCCCATGAAGTTAATTCTAATTTCCACTTCCAGGACAACCCATGATGAGAACGAAGCATATTTATAATTACGGGAAGCTAAGGGGTCCTAAGTCCAGCCATGAAGATAACTACCTGGAGCAAAGACCCTCTGTTAAAGCAGAACCCAGCTTTTATTCATTTGTGAAGAGGGGAGTGGCTTGAGGATGAGTGACAGAGGCAGCAGGAAGTACAAGGCTGACATGAGCTGGGTTAGGTAGGAGGTCTGCGTTTGTCTCTGCTGTGTGCAGAGGGAATATGCTGAGAGAGCAATCTGCATTACACAATTGAGATAATATCTAAAGTCTGGGGTCTGGTGCTTGAGCTCTGATGTGTAATCTTTCAAGCCCCAGGAAGTCATAGCCTCTATCTGAGGCTCGATTCTCGCCAACGGCATGGAGCACTGGCTCTTTGTCCTGTCTCAACCCAATGCATATTAAAGAGCGGCAGGTGTGCATTATTGGGGAAGCACGTGTGTCACCCTCGTGTGTTTCAGCACCTCAGCTAGACCAACACGCCTTGCTTAAAGCCAATTGCATGCATAAGGAAGAATGCTAGCCAGCTCTGTCCACGTCAACACACAGAAATAGGGTAAGGCACAACCAAAATAGAGACAACTGCTCTTCTTTCAAGGAAATCTGTTCAAGTAGTCCTCCACAGAATTGTCATAAGGTTTACATTTTCCAGGCACGGTGGACCACATGCTGGCCATTGTGGTTTAATGTTTACCCTATTCCAAAGTTGTTCTATTTGTTCCTATTTTTATGATCTAGTTATTCTCTTAGTGGATTTATGATCCGATCCATGGGGTAGAGTGAGTTCACCTACAGTTTAAGTGAATTTAAGTGACTCTTTTTCAATGTAGAGTTACAAAAAGAAAATGAGGCTCTCTTGTCTTATCAATAGGAAGAAACCAAACATCATCACTGATTCTAAAGTAAGGTGAAAATAATGTAGGCCCACTCTGGAATGCTCGTAGACAAACCTGCAAATTGGGGGTTATGACTAACCTCAGCAAAGCATCTTCATGTCGAATACAATGATAGTAAGTCTTGGCCGAGGTCACTATCAACAAGGAAATTCTAAAATTAGAAATCAGGTTATCATTCATGATTTCCTAGAGAAATAAAATAAATAGTATAATAAATAAATAAATAAATAAATAAATAAATAAATAAATAAATAGTATAGACGGACCCTTCTGCATACACAATACGCTCTTTCTCTTCCAACTTTTCCACCAACGCTTGGTTCTTGTTTGTTATTTCCTATTTTTAAGTATGGAATTTAAGCCATTGTTGATCTTTTATCCTGGTAAGTCATAGTTAGAAGGTCAGAAATTGCCTATATCTCCCAACTGATTTGCGCCAAGCAAATTTAGTTTAAGTACAGTATTATGTTCTACAAAAATGACAGTGTTGATGGTGATTTTTTTTTTGTCTTTTTAAGACAGGGTCTTGCTATGCAGCTCAGGCTGGCCTGGAGTTAATTTTTGTAGCCCAGGCTGGTCTCGAACTCGCACTGATCCTCCTGCCTCAGCCTCCCAAGTGCTCGAATTACAGGCATGCACCACCACGCCTGGCTAAGGTGGTGAATTTTGTACATTGTTTCTTCAATTTAATTACCATAAATTTGCACATTTCTTACGTAATGGTCATAAGCTCATCTGCCTGCAATAGCATATGCTACCCATATGTATGTATGCAGACATTTATTTCCTGTGTCATGCTGAAAATACTGATCTCTTAGTCAATGGTTTCATGGTTTTACAAGGATGATATACAGATGAAGTACTTAAAGTGGCAAACTGTATGCACACATGTGAGCAACTATGTGAAAAGCAATCAGAAAATATTATCTATAAATATTGTATTCATTGTAATACAGCTTCCTTCTGAGCCCATAGGCTGAGAGCACAACACACACTTTTGATGATATCAGCACAGCCAAAAGGAACTAGGCAACACTCATGCTACAGTGAAGCTGGAATAACTGGTACAACACTTGTTCTTCTAAACTAAATAAATACATACAACTAGAAAATGAGCTGATTATCAGCCATGGGATATGGGCATAGTGGGTCTGCGACTGCTATGTGATCAGGGAAGTGTCAAAGTGATCCCCAAAATGTCTGGGTTTGACTTCCAAGTTTCAGTGCAAGGAAGAGGAGCCACACAGGGCGCAGTGATTTTGCTGAATACATGGAGCTCAGGAAAGAGTCAGGTTATTTGCCGTGGCTGGCATTTCTATGGAACAGAGAAGTAGGAGCTCTAAGTGTTCACTGAAGTTTGTTATCTGTGAGTGAGGTAAAAGGAAAGTAAAAATGGAGTCCTGAGTTTGTAGAAGAATTATTCTAAAAATTTACAGAGCTGAGAAAACATTGGAATTCTCACTGTAAAGAAGAAAGTAAAGCCTTTGTGATTCAGTAGGTAACACAGAAAGTTATGTGTTGTGGTAAGAAAAATGACAGCTTTCTGAAAATTTCCACTGTTGAATCTTTAAAGTCTATGAATACATTATATGAAACAACATAAAAAAGAGTCAATTTTTGCGGAAGGTACCAAATTTATTAATCTGATAATATTATATGGTGGAGAGCAATATAATCACAGAGGTTCTGAGAAGTAAGAAGAGCAGTAGATTCAGTATCAGAAGGGTGAAATGAGTAGCACCCAGCTGACATTAAAAGTGGAAGAGAGGGCTGGGGAGATAGCTCAGTGGAATAAGTGCTTGCGTGGAAAGTGCACGGTTCTGAGTTCAATCCCTGGTATCACCAAAAAAGAAAAAAAATAAAGGGGGAGGGGAAGAAAGCCTGCACCAAAGACCTCTGAGAGGGATGAAAAGAAAGAAAGAAACAGCATGACACTGGAAAAAAAAGAAAACATACCTGAGGATCAGTAAACAGATCAGAAGATGCAGAAAAGACTCAAAACGTCAACTACTTCATCTTTGACAAAGACAGCAAATATTCGTCAACAGAAAGATAACCTCTAATAAATGGTGCTGCAATAAAACTGTGTTTCCACATGGCAAAGACTAAAACTAGACCTTTATCTATCGCTGTGTGCTAAAGTCAAAATTCCTCAGAGATATGAATGTTAAAACATACGGGACATGCCTGATAGCTCAGCAGACTAAATTGTCTCCCTTGGCAGAGAGCAGCAGCCTGGTTCGATCCCCACACCTGCCTTACTGGCCTCTCCACCCCACCTCACCACGCCCCCAACCCCTGCCCCAGGGAGCACTGAGGGAGCAATTGGGACTAGGTGTAGTGGTGCACACATATAATCACAGCACTTTCAAAGCTGAAAGCAGAAGGATCACTATGAGTCTGATATAGTACGGAGACACTGAACACCACATAGATCCTGCCTTATATACAGAAAAAAGAAATAAATAGATAAATAAATGAATAAATACAAAAAAACCATAAACAGTATTGTTTGATCAATTTTGCATGCCTATATCTGATGGTGTAAGCAACTACACTGAAGATAAAAAATATGCAATATAATAACCATTACTAATTTCTTATTATCTTGTTTTGAAATTATGCATCATTCATAATTTCTCTTACTCTCTTTCAAATAAAAAAGACTTAAAAACTAACAACTTGCTAATCTGTGACAAGTATTTACTCAAAAATGGTTAGACGGTATAGGAAACAGAAAATGACAAAGAATACCAAAAATTGTTTTTGTTTTTGTTCTCTTTTACTTTTTTATTTTAAAGATAATGCCAATAAAAACAGTACAGAATTTCAAAGCAAGATGATAAGAAGCTAAAAATGGTCATAATGTTTAAAATATTTTCCTATTGTTACTTTCAAAGCAGTTGTTCAGAAACGTTTACTATTGTTTTCAATGAACTAATAGAAGCCAGGAATACAATTAACTATATATATTCTCCTTTCCGATGTCACAATTGCTTTGTGGCTTTTGAGCCATTCCTTGCCCTGTCACAATATCTATTCTAACTTTTGGATCGTATTTACTCTTTCAATTTCTTACACTAGGGAGAAAATGCAATGTTCATACGTTCAAGTCTGATATAATTATGTGATCCCTAGTTTCACCCACTTCCCTGAAAAGCCTTGAGATTAGCTTTCTTTATAGCTAAGTAATATTTCATTGTATAAAAATACGACATCCTTTTCATCTGTTTCTCTGCTGATGGGCATTTGGGATGATTCCAAGACTCAGCTATTATAAATTGTGTTGCTATGAACATGGGCACACATGTATTGCTGTGGCATTATGTTTTTAATTATTCTGGGAAAGTGTCCAGAAGGGGAATATCTGGGTTGAAAGGGACTTATAATCCTAGTTTTCTCAAGAATCTGCACACTGTTTTCCACCGCAGTTGTGCCAGCCTACACTCCCACCAAGTGGAGAAAGGTTGGTTTCTTTTTCCACTCAGTCCTGTGAATATTTGTTACCAGTTGATTTTTTGATCATAGCCGTTCTTTCTGGATGTGAGAGAGAACCTCAGGGTTGTTTCATTCCCATTTCTCAGGTGACCCATGATGCTAAATATTGTTTCATATTGTATTTGCCATTTGTATTTCTTCATCTGAGAAGTATGCGCTCATCTCAGAGGCTCATAATTTGCTGGGGCCTGTGAATTTGGGGACTCTGATTCTTTTAATTGTGTATAAGTTCTAGATAGAAGTTGTTTGTCAGCAGGACAGTTGGCTAAAGATTTTGTCAAGTTTACAGATTTTTTTTTTCAAAATTGTGTTGGAGATTCCTTTTGATGTGTCAAAACCTTTTAAAAAGATGTGACACCAGATATTCATTCTTAACATTGTTTTCCATGCAGTTTGGTTGTTGTTCACAAACTCTCTGCTTACTCCCACATCTTTAAGGTTTTTGCATGTTTTCCTTTCTAGTAGATTTAGTGTTTCTGTTTTAATGTTTACATTTTTTATCAATTTTGATTTTTGCTTAGTGCATGTCGATGAATGGGTCTAGCTTAGACTTCAGCTTATCAAAGCCAGTTATTTTTTACCTGTGAAATTTAGGTGTGAATTCATCAAGATTTGATCTTTTATTGTTGTGTTTTTAATTAGACTTTAAAATTTATTGAACAATTTTGGATTTTTCAGAATTCTTCTATCTTCTTAAAGTTTGGTAAGTTGTATGAATTTAACAGTATGTCTATTCTGCGTTTTCCATCCTAAGCCAGTATCTCAAAGTAGATACTAATGATCTGCTGAATTTCTACAGGACCTGTAGTAATTTCATGGTTTCATTCCTCAAGGCATGAATTTGAGTCTGTTCTTTCCTTTTTTTCTCTTTCTCTCTCTCTCTCTCTTTCTTTCTTTCTTTCTGTCTTTCTTTCTTTTTTCTTTCTTTCTTTCTTTCTTTCTTTCTTTCTTTCTTTCTTTCTTTCTAGATAAGATTGGTTTTATGGTTTATGTCCAGTTGTCACTCCAAAGCGTCCTGCAGTCCTGGAGCGGTGACTTATATAGATTGGGACTTGACTCATGAGTCACTGGGTTATGTGATTTAGTACTGATCTAGAGTTTGAGACTTGATTCATGAAACTTGGGATTATGTATTTTAAGTACTTCTGAGATTATGTGTGTAGGCTAAGGCAGATAAACTGAGGTGGAGAGCCTGAATGTAATATAGAGACAGAGAGACAGACTAGTGCTGTTGCTCTACTGCCCTGTTTGGTTGGCTGCTTCTGTAGCAGTTGTTGCTGTTCCGCCGCCATGAACTGGATACTCTCTGCCCTGTTCCACTCAGCCTTGGGCCTGCCGAGTATGGCCTGAAACCTCCAGTAACTGTGAACTAATAAACCTTTCCTTCCTTCATACTGAGTGCCGGGTATTTTTCCCAGCAATGGGTAAAAACTAACTAAGACAGTGGCTAGGGGTTTATTAATTTTATGTGTTCTTTCAAAAGACAAATTCATCGATTCATTGATTCTTCATACTGTTTTCTTACTTTCAATTGCATTAATTTCTGCTCTGATATTTATAACTATCTCCCTTCCTTGGGCTTTGCGCTTGATATGCTCTTCTCTTTCTGGAAGCTAGAGGTGCAGCATTAAATTGTCTATTTGTGCTCTTCCTCTTCTCCTGTTGTGAGAATTACTGCAATAAATTTTTTTCTGACGACCATTTTCTTTGCATTCCACAGATTCTGTTAAGTTATATTTCCATTTAGGGTTCACTGTAGACATAGTTTAATTTCTTCTTTGATTCTATCTGTGGCCCATTGGTTGTTCAGTATGGTGTTATTTAACCTCCACAAGTATATGGATTTTGGCAGTTTCTTTTGTCAATAACGGCAAAGTTCATTGAACTAAGGTCAGAAAATACATATGGGATAACTTCAATTCCTTTGCAGCTACTTAAGCATGTTCAGTGTGCTAGCACATTGTCTATTTTGAAGAACATGTCATGTGCAGCTGAGAAGAACGTGAATTCTGATGTTGTTGAGTGGAACACTAGGTAAATGTCTACCAAGTCCATTTCGTCACAAATTTGGTTTAGTTCTATTATTTCTTTGCTGAGTTTTTGCCTGTTTTTTTTTTTTTTTTTTTTTTTATGTATCTCTTTGCGATGGTGGGAGGATAAAGTTGCATACTACAATTGTGTTATTGATCATTTGAATTTTTATGTCTGTCAAAATTTGTCTTACATAATTGGATGTTCCTACATTAGGTACATATATGTCTATATATTTATTGTTGTTATCGCTTCATCTTACACCTTTCCCCTAACAAGTATGTAGTGACCTTCTTTATCTTTTTCAGTCATTCTTGCTTTTGTGTTCAAACTGTCAACAAGAAGCTCTAGCTCTGATTTTACCTGTGTTCCCACCACACAGAGTATTGTTATCACTCTTTTGACTTTCAGTCTATGAATGTTGCTGGCTTTTGTTTGTTTTTTTCTTTTTTTTTTTTTCGCCTTTGAAAACTGTTTTGGTTTTTGTTTTAAACAATTTTTCTATGTAGAGAAGCAGCATTTTGGTTAGGCACGAAATTTTTTTATTACTTTTAATAAGAAATAAGAATATGATAGTTTCAAAACACATTATTAGTATATTGGCAATAATTGATACATTGCATGTTGTTGTCCTTCATAGTAATTATAGAGAGCACAGCACAGGGTGTGGACATCATAAATTTTCTGATCGATATTGGTAAGGAAAGAAAAAAAGAAAACAATTCTTCTTTTTGAACTGAAAGGAAGTAGTTGTATACATAGTCCAATGTTCCGTAATTGCATTGGGTTATCAGTGAAACTGGCAATGTTGGAGGATGTTGATTTAAGCCTCTTATAGCTCATCATAACCATCTAGCTCTGCGTTTTATCCTTCACAATTAAGTTTTTCTGCTGGGTGATCAAGGGAAAGTTAAAGCAAGACCTGTAAGAACAAAACATTCCTCTTTTGTATCTTCCAAGATCAAATCTCCTCAGGATTAACTTTGGAACCATGTACAGTCCTTTGTAGAACTGTTGTCAGTGTCAGCCTTTGAGACAAGTCACGGCCATTGTTTGACCAGTTTACTTTCTGTGAAAGGCTGAGAGAATATTTTTTTTCTCTAGATGACTCTCCTTAGATACACTATACTTCATTTATCCCTTGCCTCTGATGTCCTACAATCTCCTTGACGAGAAAATTTGGGATATCACTGAGCTATAGGATGTTACAGCACAGGATCTCTTACGTCTTGAGTCCTCACTGACCTGGAAGGGCTACAGCCAAAATGTTGGCTATCCTCATAACCCTTCTTTTTCTCCAATTTTTAACTTACATTCTCAACCCTCCAGCATGGAAGATTCATGATACTATTACTCTATAACATACGTAATTGAGCTTAAGGTCATTGTCTTTCGGAATATCAAACCTCTCAGACTTAGCTTGATCCACTGTGCCAGTCTGTTTCTTGTATATTTGAATTGAGGTCATTTGCATGGACTGTTATGACTGATAGGAACTGGATTATTTTTGTCATGTTATTTTCCTGCTGTTGATTTCCTGATTTTCTCCTCTGTTTAATAACATGTCCTACCTGTTGGTTATCTCTGTTGTTCTGGGAATTGTGATTATTTTTATCTTTTTCTAGAATATCTGGCAATATATTCACATTTTTGTGAAGTTTATTTAGTGGTTGCGAATTTCTTCAGTTGTTCTTTGTCACAGAAATACCATATGCCTCCATTAATTTTGGAAAATAGTTTTGCAAGCCACATCTGTCAGTGTTGGAGGTATTTTGGGGGGTGGAGAATTAAAATACTTCAATCTAAGATCTTTCTGACTTGATGGTTTGTTTTAAGAAGTCTGCAGTGATTCAGAGTTGCTTTCCATTATATGTAGTCTGGCTTTTGATATTCTGTTCTTGTGCTGAATTTCTGGGATCTTGATTACTATATGTCTGGGTGTAAATCTGTTTTGGTTATGGCTAATTGGAGTTGTGTATGCCTCACATATGTATATGACATATTCTTTTTCCATGCTTGGAAAACTTTTGCTATTACATCTTCAAATATTCTTTTGCTTTCATTTGCATTGACTACTGGTTTTTCCTTGACCCCTTTTTGTCTTGTATTGTTTTTGTTTATATAACTTTAAAACTGATAAATTGTCATTTCCTGGTTACTTACTACTTTTAAGAGATCTTTACTTTCATGATTGTTAGCTGTCATCCTGCCTTGTAGGTCTGAAAGTCTATCTTCAGTTTAATTCTAGTGGCTTTGCCAGCTTTCAGTGGAATTTTTAACTACCTATCTACCTCTTTATACCTGTTTCATGCATTCCAACTATTTCCTATAATGTTCTTTCAAAGTTTAGTCTTCCTATCCTCCTCTGCATTGTATCTCTGTCTTCTTTAGATATAATCTGCAATTCTTTTATTATGGTTGTCATTTATTTTTTTAACTGAGTGATTACTTCTGAACTGAATTTCTTTACAGCCTCCTGGAGTTGTTTCTCTGCTTTAGTTGCTGTCACTTTAGTAATGTTAGGTGAGGGACTGCAGTGTCATCTCTACTGAGGCATTTCAGACTTGTCCTGAGTAGGCTGAAAGTCTGAGATTATATTTCGTCCCTTTACCTTAACATTTTCTATTTAAAAAAAAAAATAAGTTATGTTTTCTCTGATGATTCTTGTGAGTTTTATTAGTAGGAAGCTATATCTCTAGCAACAAGGTCTCTGTAGCAAAAGTCTGTTCTTCAGGAATATCTGCTATGTGTAAGAGATTCTTCTTATGTGTCTTTCCCAGGATCCTACTTCCCCAATTAATTGAGAGTCAAATATTGATTTTTGTTTGACTCTGTCTCCCACTTTTGTTTATCGTTTGGTGAAGATATCACCAAGAGCTTCTGAATAATGTTGCACAAGGGAGAACAACTGATTACAATAGTTGTGCTACTCTAGGTAGAGCAGTGCAAGTAGCAATAACGATAGCATCAAGTACAATGTAGGAATTAATAAACTGTGCTCACTATTTTTATATTGATAACTGGCCCAAAGCATGTATTTTATTTATAATAAAATGTCATATCATTTTTGTTATCACTTCATTTTATTTTCCAGAGTAAAAACAAAAGCAAGAGCAAAAATCAGAAACAAAGACAGAAACAGGTTAACATGCAACAATGAATATTTTACATATTTTCAACCCAAGAATAGCTGAATAACAATGGTTACTATATTATCAATGTTTATCATTAAATCTGTTGTTCAGATTAACAGATATAGTTAGGTAAGATTAGACATATGGTTGAATATTACCATTTGCTTTCAATAAAACTTAATTTTTTTCTTATCACTCTTACTTCCTTCATTACCTTTTTAAAAATTTATATTAAAGAGAGTGCAGTGATAACTGATCTGATGTTATAAATGGTACAAATTTAGAAGTCCAAAATGATAGACACTTAAGCATGGGTTTTGTAATACACATTGCCGTCCTAGATGTAGTTGCTTAGTACCCAAATATCAGCATGCAGAGTTAGTCAAGGAGAAAATTCTACACATTAACTGCCATTTTCAAAAATCTTATGGAAATGTTGAATGCAACCATCTCAGCCATTTAGCCCCATGGTAGCTATCAATTTTGCACATTGCACCATAGGAATAAAGTCTATAGTTATATAACAGGAGCAGTTATAAATTAGGAGTTTACATACAAGGTGTTTCCCCCTGTTAGAGTGGGTTTACCCTAGGATCCTCTGGTTGAGTTCATTGTCATGACCCATGCACTTCCCGCTGTCTGCCTGTCCTATGGTATAGCAACAGAGCCCCATAGAAGGTGGATGGGCAGTGTCTCTCCCCTCTTTTGTGGCTCAACAAACCTTCCTCAATGTTTGAGCACCAGTTAGTGGGGTCTCTCTACTCCCTCTTGGTTCAGCGCAGTGTACCAAGGCTCCCTTGGTGGTGGAGGACCAACCTACCAAAAATATTCTAAAATTCAGTAAAGAAGTTAACAGAAATGGTGAAGATGATAGAGTTATTGAACAATAATTTTTAAAGCAATTAAGGTGGTCTAGATATTAAAGGCAAACGGGGATGTAATCATGAGGAAAAAAAATGGATATCAGAAAAAAATAGCCAAATGCAGAAGCCAATGTCTGAATTTAATAGCTTAATAGATACCGCTTTCTGAAATATCTTGAATTGAATATAAACAAAGACAATTTAAATCCTGAGAGGAAAAGCACTACCTCATCAGTGAAGATATATGTGACAAATATGCCATTGAAAACTGTTTAGCATCATTGATCATCACTAAAGCATCTATTATTATTGAAATGGTTAAAACAGAGTCGAGATATAAACAATTTAATGTCCACAGCCCCCAAAAGCAAATTACTAAACAAAACAGAGTGCAGTCCCATGATAACACTTTCTTGAACAACAAAAATATATACTCCTGAGGAATGCAAAGACATGGATGATTGGAGAATCTTCAAAGCATTTTCTTGAACAAAATCTATAAGAATCAGAAGGAAACAAACTGTCTCCATTCATGCAAAATCGAAGCAAGGAAAATAATTTTTAATGATAGTAAAATTATCAATACTTTCATAGGCTCTACAAAAGGACTTCAGGTCGACCCTAGAAAGAGGTAGTAATTTGTTTGTTGGTAATACATATTTTGAAATGTACTGGATGTAAATTTTTTCAAAAATCATTGAACTATACTTAAAATGAGTATAAGAATTATATCTCAGTGTAGCAGATTAAGTTGGAAATAAGAAGCCAAGTATTTCCCGTATGCCACAGACTTTCTTGTGTCAAAGCTACTAATGTTGTTGCTGGTGGACTGATATATGAGGCTGGAGAGCATGGATTCTGGCACAGTCAAGTCTTGGGTGCTGTTTTGAGCTTCAAACTCCCAGATATGTCTGCTTTTCCTTTCTGAGATCTGTTTGTTTAGGTGAAGCTGTCTGCCAGGGCAGATTATTATTGAAAGAAGCTTCGATCATGGCCTACATGTGCTAGCAAAATGAGTCTTTGTCACAGAATCTGATATTTCTGCCTGGGTGGGCTGAACAAACCAATGAGGTTATATTCTTAGCTCACCTGGTGTGATGGTTTGCCATGGATAATCAGCCCGTTGCTCCCAGTGTACTTCAGTAAGGGTAAGACAGGATTGCACTCCGTGTGGTATTCAGAAAGTCCCTTGAGTACACGTAGAATTCATACATGGCAGAAGGGTGAGATCGGTATGAGTTCTGGAAAATACAGTTCATGACAATTTCCTCCCTTAAATTCTGTGCTAATGTAGTCCACTGGTTTAGTTCACTGGTACAGACCAGGGTATAATTTTGGTATTGGTAGATGAAATCTGATGGAAGAGGTTAGTCATTGTGGGTGTGGCCTGGAAGTTTCTAGATCCCTTCTCCTCCCTTGATCCTTCACTATTTCCTGCCTTCCAGAGCGCAAGCTATTTCTCCTCTTCCATGCTGCCCTACTTTGAATCCAACCAACTACAGACCGAACCCTCCTCAAGTTGTCCATCAAAACAAATGTCACCTGCTTTAACTTGGGTTAGGTATTTTTTTCCTGCAGTGAGAAAGTAGCTAAGATATGCAGTAAACTAAAAGAGGATTGACAGTGACCTGACACTGCACCATTTACTTGTCCTCAGACCTTTACATTCCTAGACCTTCCATGTTCTTAAAGCTGTTCAAAAATTAGTCTCACCACTCCTTTCCTCAAAGCCAGGGATCCCAGGACCTTATAGAGATGAACTCTGTTTTCCTCTTAGTCTAACTATGCATAAAAATGCTGTACTCAAGTTCCAAAGGTTGTTCGAAGAGCCAAGCTGACTCCTATGTACTACCTACATAGAAACGAGTTGAGGAACTTCTGAAATACCTTTGAATGTGGGTGCCCAAACAGTCTTCTGTCTAGAGCTGCTTCTACACATGTTCCGGTACCCTTAACTCTGACATCAAGCTCTATTCTGTTCTCTGTGTGGCTTGACAGCTCTAAGGGGAAAGTGTATCTTAATGCTCCCAAATAAATTAAATTCTGGGCATTTTAAAGTGAAAGCACAGATTCTGCAGAAGATATAAACAGATGCTATGGAATAAAATATTGACAAGGCTCACTCGGTTATCTCCTGCAGCGATGGTGAGACAGCAATATGTTAAGCATAGCTCTGCAGCCACAGCTATGCAAATTAACCAGCAGCTAAGTAGAATGGGAAAGTGCATTCTTTCCACTAAGTGCATCCCAGTTTTCTATGAAGAGAAAGCTAGCAGTAAAGAACGAGGGAAGCTAAGGTGTTGGAGAGAGAAGGGGAAGCTCCACGGTCGGAGAGAGTAGGGTATCAGCAAGCAGTTGAGAGGAAGAGTCTGCCATATTTTTTTAGACTGATGAAAGCTCCTCATTCAACACGCAAAGTCTGTAAGTACTCATCCAATCAGAGTTCATCAAGCATGCAAGAAAACAGAAGTGTAAGCCATCATGTGGAGAAAAACCATTCCATATAAAGTGACAGAACTGATATAGGTAGAAGAATTTAGAATTTTCAGACCAGAACACTACAAATAATCTTGGTAACTATAGCCTATGTATTCAAAAGTTGTATGTCCAAGAAAAGAGCTTTGCAAGGAACGCAACTGAAGTTTGGAGATGAAAACTAAGGTATGTGAGATGAAATGCATCTTGGGTGAGATTGGTGACAGATCAAGTAAGGCGGAATAAAAGCTTAGTGAACCTGAGGACGTGTCAATGAAATCCATTAAAACTGAAGTGCAAATAGAAGAGAGTTAAGAGTCAATAATACTATCAGCGGCTGAACTCTGAGTGGTGCACTCTATCTACATGCAGAGCACCTCGCGGGCTCCTGAGCACCGCCAAGATGGGCACACACAGAAACTCCTTCCTCTTTCTCAATTGGCAGTGCACAAGGGCATTGCTCCTGCCCCTGTAGAGGAGTGTGATCCGCTGGCCCTAGAGGGCCTCTGAGAGCCAAAATGACTGAGACTAAACTCTCCTATCCTCCAGCTTCCACCTGGAGTGTAGCAGGATGCCCCACATCCAAGTCACAGCAATGTACTCACTTTAAAAGGAAGCAGGCAGTGAGTGAGGCTGGGCCTGCTGGGTGACACGATAAATGCAGCTGAGTCCCAACGAAAGGAGCCAAAGGAGGAGAAGATGATGTTTTCGAGTGGTGCTGCTCAAGAGAAGGCAGAACTCTGCAGCCCACTTGCATGATTCGTGAGAGTGGACGACAGCTGTGACAAATCCAGCGCACGCAGATTGCACAGATGGGCACCACTCTACTGGGTGCCATAGTTTCCAGAAAATGCGGTACTTTGCGTGTCCCGAGAGCACAATGCGTAGATGGGAACATGGTGAGTACACTCTTGGAAGCTCAGCAGTGACACGAAAATGCATAGGAATAGCACGAAGAGGCTACGGTGCCAGACTCTCCAATGTGCAGAGGTGACAGGCAAGCTGCCCTGCTCCTTCCTAAAATCAGCATTTGCAAATTCCAGTATTTAGGAACACAGTAATCTTGTTTTTGGCCATGATAACTGTTCTCCAATGCCTGTATCTAATAGAAGACACATTTTCATAGAAATGCACAGTTAGAAAAGTCAGCACAATAAAACCTGAAATGTCTGAGGGAAACTATGGAAATAGAACCCAAACTCAACACAGCCACTTTCAAGTGCCACCATGTCTGACGTTGGTAACAGCGCTGAGCTGGGTGGCTTACGGCTCCAGCATTAACGTCCTGCACACACCTCATTCCCCATCACACACACGCCACTTTGACCGCCCCGCGCCATGGCAGCTGCTGTGACAGGAGGGCCATTAACAGCTTTCGAGAAAGAGCCTTTTAAATTTTCACGCAGTGCTTGTATTTTTATTGAGGAAGTAAACAATACAGCAATAATCAACGGGGGATTCTTTTTCTTGTCCTTTCCGTGGTGGGCACGATTCCTTTTCTGTCCTCACGCACGCTTCATTACGGTAGCCTCAGCCAGTTTACAAAATGTCTAGACCTAAGCAGGGTTTTCTACTTCTGTACCTGGGTCAGCACATTGTTAAGAAGCTGGGATGAGAGTGAGCAAGTCGTCTGTCACTGATCTGTATTTTTAAAGATGGTGAATCAGCAGCGATAGAATACTGATCATCTTGCCCAAGTCAATATAGCTAAGAACAGAAAATCTAAAGGTTCGGATTCTGATGCACAAGAAGCCTTCTGACTTTTGACTGAGGGCACCTTGAAGCCCCCTTCTTCCTGATCTGCCTGTACCTTGTCTTTGTTTTGCCTTCTCTTCCCTCTTCTGTTTTCTATTGATATTAGAATTGCCAAGAAAATCTTACCTAATGCAAGGCTAAAAATCTTATTAAAAATCTCACAGTGTAACATAAGCCCATAGCTTTCTCATTAAGTAACCATTTATTAGTAAATAATTTGATGCATTTAGCCGGACCACATTGGGAGGCTTTCAGGTTAGATCAGTGCTTTATGTGCCTGTGCAGGTGATTCCCAGCAGGCACAGGGAACAGCAGCTTGATCCCCATACCCACCCTTCAGGCAGCATGATCCAGCAAAACAATAAAAAGAAAGAAAGAAAGAAAGAAAGAAAGAAAGAAAGAAAGGAAGGAAGGAAGGAAGGAAGGAAGAGAAAGAAAGAAAGAGAAAGAAAGAAAAAAAGAAAGAAAGAAAGAAAGAAAAAGAAAGAAAGAAAGAAAAGGAAAGAAAGAAAGAGAAAAGAAAAATATCCTATATTAGACCCAGCACATTGTAACAAGAATAAATATTTCTTAAAATAAACTATTGTAAGTAAATCTTAAACATGCCCTCATTTGCAGTTTTAATCAAAAATTAACTTCTAACAAGTTTTAGTTTAATTAATTTGATCACATAAGTGGCACTGTCTTAGGTTAAAGAAAGTTGACAAGTTCATGCTTAGAGATGAACGGAACAGATTTTTCCTGAAAATTATTGTGAGCGCAGACACTTCCTTAATGAAATGGTATCCAAAGTGTTGTTTTAAGGAACCTCACATCACAGTGTTTGTCCCCCACTCTTTGTGCCTCTCCCTGGGTACTGGTTCCACCTTGGACCAAGTGGCGGCAGAGAACGAGCTGTGTTGGAAACTGAAGCCAGCCCTCCTGAGACTGGATTTGATGACGCCTTGATCTCAAACCCTAGCATCCGGCCTTGCCCACGCTGAGGGTAATCAGCTGTTGTTTATCAATCAACTAGACTAAAGCATTTCATTACAGCAGTGTGAGTGTACTAAGACAAATACTTTAGCAAGTTGGAAAGAAGAGGCTTTCTCCAGTTACCAACAGAAAACGAAACCGACCTGCCAAAATTTAGATACATATTTAAATAACAAAAACTGGCAACAGAGCTATAAATATTAATCATTATGCTTTTACTCCATAGACAAACTCAAGTTTTTAAGATTTTTGACAGTCCTGTGACGGTATCATCTTAATTTATTTCTTAATTTTGTGCAGGAACACTCAGGTTAAATTCAACAGTTTATCTAGCTCACATAATAAGACAGCAGTGCCCTAAGCACTTAGATAAAATATTACATACTAGTAATGTCATTCATTTAAATAACCTTATCAATGTTATTCATGAATAATAGTTATAGAATGCTTTTTTAAAATGAGATAAATTTAGGAAAGTGTTTCGTAATGGGAAGTTCTCAAATACTATGATCTAGATACATTGTGAAGTAATTGTTTATAATTTTCTGAAAAGAAAATAGATCTGTGTCTTGGTTATTTTTCTTTCATTGCTGAGACAAGGTAGACAACCCCTGGGCTGGGTAGAAAGCTCAGTGGTCTAGTCAACTCCTGTCAACTGCAAAAACCCTGGTGCAATCCCCAGCAATGCATGCTGTGCCTGCTCCACTTGGGGCACCTTCAGCTGGACATGGAAGTGGGCTTCATAGTGCCTACCTGTGATCCCTTAGAAGGGGAGGCTGAGACAGGAGGATCACTTCTTGTCCAAGCTGCTTTAGATAGATAGATAGATAGATAGATAGATAGATAGATAGATAGATTCGATAGATTTTTTTTTTTTTTTTTTTTAGCTTTTTGAGATAGGGTCTCGCTACGCATTTCACATTGGCCTTGAGCTCACTTTTGTAGCCCAGGCTGGTCTCAAACTCACACTGATCCTCCTGCCTCAGCCTCCCAAGTGCTGGGATTACAGGTGTACACCACCATGCCCAGCTAATAAATACTGTGTGTTTATTTGTATGTTTGCTTGTTTTTTAGCAGAACCAGGGATTAAACTCAGGCCATTGTGCTTGCCAGGCAAGCACTTATTCTACTGAGCTGTCTCCCAAGACTGATAAAATTTTTAAGAGATACCCAACTACCAAAATGAAGGAAGCACAGGTTTGTTTGAGGTCACAGTATGTGGAGGTTTTGGTCCTCAGTCAGCTGGCTCCCAGGCAGGGTGGGTGGCACAGGAACAGCACCTCAAGGTGCCAGAAGAGAGTAAAGCAACAGGAGCCAAGGAGGAGGAGAACAAATCTCTTGTCTCCACTTATAATCTAGGCAGGCTCTGCACAAGTCCTCTTTGTGCTTTCCTCTTAGACAGGATAAGCATGTCTAGAAGTACAGTTCCTGGCTCCCTGAGAAATCACTTAGTTAAACTTCTAAAACTCTTGAGTTGACACAGCACTGCAACTGTTATAATCTGAGTCCTTGTTCCATGCCCATAATCCTGAGAATCATCTGTTTGTTCTATGCTTGTTTAAGTCACTTATTATGGTTTGGGTTTAGTTGTCCCCCTAAAGCCTCCTGCAGTCATGGGTGGACTTCTGGGCTTTGAGGTTAACTCATGATCCATGGTGATTATGGGTGTGAGTGCTGCTGGGATTATGGGTATGAGTGCTCTCCCAGCCTGGGCTGGACAGCCTGAATGTAACATAAGGGAAAGACCTGTTCTTGGCTTCCCTTGTTGCTGTTGCTCCTCCCATTTGCTTTCTTGCTCTTTGCCACAGCCATGAAAGTTGCTCTCTGCCTTGCGCCACTTAGCCTTGGAGCCAGCCAAGTATGGACTGAAACCTCCACCAACTGTGAGCTCAATAAACCTTTCCTTCCTTCATTCTGGGTGTTGGATATTATGTCCCAGCTCTGAGAGAAGAACTGAGGCAGTACCTCATAGAGATGGATTTATGATTACAGTGTTAGTTTCTCCAGACTAAATGCCTGCTCTGTCCTGTCCGAAGCTGACCAACCAGAAGGGGATTCCTCTCTCTGCACTGCTGGTGTTACCTGTCTCTCTGTCTTTCTTTCTTTCCCTGGAGAGCATCCCAAGATGCCCCATTCACAAATATCCAACAAATGCATCTTTCTGCCTATTTTCTAATAAAGTTATATTTTATCTTATTTTATACCATTCAATAAAATAATAAGTTACCAGATGGCTGACACTGACAACAGTTCTACAAAGCACTGTACCTGATTCCAAAATAAATCCTGAGGGAATCTGATGGACCTTGGGAGATACAAAAACTACATGTTTTGCTATACAAGTCTTGCTTTAATTTGCCTTTAACCACTCAGCAGAAAAATTTAAACATGATGCATAAAACGTAAGAGTAGTTTAGTATACTGAGCTGTAAAAGACTCAAATCAACATCTTCCAACATTTCTGGTTTTGCCAATAACCCACTGCAGTTATGGAACATTTGACTATGTATACAACTACCTTCTCTTAGATCAAAGAGAAGAAATCTCTTGTACCAACAACAATTAGAAAATTTACCATGTCTACACCCTGTGCCCTGTATAACTACAATGAAGACAATAACATGCATTGTATCAATTATTGGAAATGTACTAGTAAAGTGTTTGAAACTGTCACACTGCAATTTCTTATTAAAAGTAATTTTAAAAACAGAAAACAAACAAAAAAAAAAATGAAGTGAAACATTGAAACCAGAGTCTGAAGTAGGAAGTTCCTGGGAAGAACTGGCGGCTTCTCTGCATGGCCGCACGGCCACCCTCTCTCCACTGGCACGTGTCCACGGTGGTCTCCCAGGATAATGCACTCAGGAGCCCGTTTTCCCTCGTCCTAAATTCTGCTGCATATTGGGATTCACTTGGCCACCCTTTGTTTTGCCTTCTACTTTTAAACCCGAGAGTAAACATCCCAGTCAAACCCTGAAATCCAGCAGTCCCCAGTGAGTGAGAATCAGTGGGAATCCTCAGCTCTTGAATGTTAGTGCTGTGATGATAATCATAACAATTGCAGCTTAGAAAAGTCTGAGATTCAGGGCTGGCGAGATGGCTCAGCAATCTAAAGCATCTGCTTAGACAAGCTTAGACAACGTGGGGACCAAGTTCGATCCCTGGTATCATATGCTGCGCCAGCCCTACACCCAGGGCAGGCTGAGACAGGAATTATATATATACATATATATATATATATGAAAAAAAGAAGAAAAGTAAGAAAAGTCTAAGATTCTAGTTAAGCCTGTAACAGTTAATATCTTAGTTTTCTGGTTTGTTGATTTTACCACTAACTAAAATGATCGGTAGAGCAAAGCGCAATCTTATTTTATTTTAACTTTACATTTTTGTGAGCCCACTGACTAGATCTCCAAATATTACAAACGTGTGCCATTCGTCATCAAAGGAAAGGAAGAATGCACTGCACCTTCCTCAAATCAACCTACTTTTTCTCTTCAGATGCCACTTGAAGGATTTGTTGTGATAATTCCCTGTACATTAACACCCGTGTGCACGTGCTCCCGCCCCCACCACTTCTTGGCAGATTAAAAAATGAAGGCTCGCTCAATTTTCTTTGTATACTTCAACACTTGCAACACCTAATTATACCAACACTTCACGATAGCTCCAAAGATACTTGCCATGAAAATAATTATTTCAGACCCTGCAGGAGCCACTCAAAACGTGACGGTGTGAGAGTCCCAGCTCATCCCCAAGTCTTGCTTTTGGTATGACATGTGACACTGCGTGCTTTCACCCAGAAGACACCAAAATGATACACCAGAGTATTCCTCTTACTTGGGCATCAAACAACAGAAAATAGCTGGGGTTCTTTCCTGTTCTCCACTGAGGGGGAAGATAACACTTGTGTTCACATCTACCTGCAGGGCATTCAACTCGGAACTCTGAACCACACTCGGGGAAGCTGCTGTGGACGGGATGACCTGGAAGCGAAGAGGCGTACGAGGTAGGACTTTAAGTAAATACACGTTGACTGTGTTAACTTCCAAGAGCTATTTCTGTTGTTTTTCTTAACACCAAAGGACTCAGGCTCTGTCTGCATGATGACATTTCTGAAAAGGTGCACTTGTTCTTCCAAGGATACACCAATAATTCCAGGTAATCAGCAGAGTACATTACAGGGGAAAATCTGCACCAACAAGCTGTACGAACAGAATAGCAATCAGAAGATTTAATGCATTTCTGATGTACATTTACGGAGCCGATACTGGGCCGCAGATGTACATGTGTTGTGCTTTATATTGCCGAGATATGGCCTGTGAGAGCCTATTACAGCGTATCATCATCCACAGCGGAGGGGCCAAGGAAGGAAAAATTCCATCACACATTACTCCTGCGGATGTATTACAGAAACAAATTGTACTTGGAATGGAAAAGTCACAGGCTTATTCTGTCTTAATAAATTCCTGCCAAAAGGCTAAATGTAAGACCAGAAATACTTCCCAAATGTGGTTACTGTATTATCATGTCTGACATCTCAAGTTCTGTCCAAGTACCGCCAGGTTCAGGTCGTCAAAATATTTCTTTTCTTTTTTTGTTTTTTTGTTTTTTTGTTTTGTTTTTCTCTTCAAGAACTCCTTGATTTCGCACAGGAATTTTGGGAGGCCCGTGCTTGAAGGATAAACCTCCCTGGTGCCGAAAGAAAGCGATTGCTTTAAATAAGAGATCGGTCGCTGGGTCCTTCCCACCTGTGACAGAGACAGAAAGCTTCATAATTCTAGAGCTAATCCTGACATGCGATTTCCCCTCAAACTTGTTATGGGGTTTTCATGAGCCACTGAGTTAAAAATCGAATGCACAAAGGTGTGAAGCTCTTGTTGAGGGTAGATTCTGGGGCTTCTTGTCTCCTGAAGGCTATAGTAAATAATCTCTAATGTATGTGTCAATAAGTATCTACTGCATGAATAAATGAGGTTTGCATGGTTAATATTGATGCATTAAAATATCCTAATGATCTTAATCCCATTAACATTTTATGAATCAAGGTATATGATGCCAACTTTATCAAGTTAAATTCTTTGCTTAAACTGTTTCAACTTACTGACCAACTGAAAGAGTATTCCTTAAGAGTGGTTAGTTTTAGTCTTACCTCAGCTTGGTATTTAATGAAGCCTGTGTTATTAAAAAAAGAAGAAACAAACAAAAAAAGAAAACACATAAACAACCTACCTGGGAAAGTGTTTATCTAATACACAGGTTTATAATTTTATGCAAAGATGTGCATTAGTTTCAAAGGAAACTGTTACTGTGTAAAAAATTACTCCTAAATGTAAGAGCTCCCAAACAACAAGTATTTTACCCTCGGTTTCTGTGTGTGTGGACCAGGATCCAACTGATCTGGGTGCTATGCTTGAAGCCTCCCAGGAAGTTGAAGTCCAGCTGTCATCGGGCCCCAGGAACTGCATCTCCTGCTCTCAAGTACCCTGGTCCAGATCTGAGTGTTCTCATGGCAAGGCGGCCCGTGCTCAAGACAAGCCACATTACAGACCACTCAGGCCTAGAGTGCTGGACTCTTTGCATGCTTCTAGTAAAACTGATGCCCTGTCACTCACTTCTGCCCAAATCCCTTCCAATGAAGGGACTGGAGAGAGCTGATGCAAAATCATGTTCTCCTGAGGTGGGTGGCCTCAAAGCCAGCTGAGGGAACATGTACCCCAAATGGGACCACGACCCCTGTCACAGTCCACAAACAAGTTGTGTTATAAAATGGCCGTCATAGCTCAAGTGCTCCTTCAGAGAAGCCCGGGAGCATCTCCAGAGCAAGTTCTTCATCACCATCTAAGCCTAGCAAGCAGAACTGTGACCCCACTGAGTCGTCCTGAGAAGGAAAGCATCGGGCAGAGGAACCTGCTGTCAGAATGAAGACCAGTGTCCTGCGGGTTTCCTCTCACCTCATGCCCTGCGGAGTCCTCCAGCAACAATGCCAGGCAACCTTGCACTCAGGGATGTCACTGGGACTCAGGGGGCAGAGGTGCTCAGGTGTCACCACTCTTGGCTGGGACTCGAGTCCATAGATGATGTTTTTCCACTGTCTGTGTTTCCGCTTCTGCTTGAACTTACAGCTCGGACCTTGGGAACCTGGGCCTGAAACGCTAACTTCTCAGCTGACTTCTGCTAGGGGGCCCCTGCGATTAAAGAGAAATGCATGGTTTCTGTGCCTTAAACTGCACAGTCACAATTTCCAGTCCCTCCTTGTTTGGTTCAGGATATCTACATCGCTGAATCAGCTGGCTGGAGGCCTCAAGCCATCCAGTGGCCGAAGGGAGGATTGTGTTCCGGTGGTAGATGAAGCCAGTGTGGTCCTTGCTGTCCAGATTCCAGGGAGCAGAAGCGGCAGAGGGAGTAAAAATGCTGGCCCAGACTCAGTAATTAGCAAAATGTAAACACAGCAGTGCCTATGCAAACACAGCTTCTGAGAATAAAGTGTATGCCTGGCTGTTACGGAAAGGCATGTTTCCCCTAATAAAGTTCCATCTTTTCCAATAAACTTCTTTGGGAGAAACAACTATAAATGACTACTCCGCAGAGGAAAAAAAAAAAAAAAAAGAGATTTCAATTTTAATGATAAAACCTAGCAATCTAGTAACATAAATAAAATCCTTTATCACTACTATTAAAGAAATCCCGATGGGGAATTAAAGCCACAGTATCTTAGGTGGCAATGACAGGTGAGGACACAGATGGATTCTGTGGAGACGCTTGGTAGCCAGCCCTGTCTTGAGGAGGGGCCTGGGTGCCATGTAGGTAGGAAAGGGACTCCAGCCAGGACAAGGCAGGGGCTCGACTTTGCACCGCTGTCCAGCCACTGTGTCCCTGGACGGAGAGCCACATAGGCAGTACTTCCATCAGAGCACTCACTCAGCTGAAGGATGAGGCCACTATGCAAAGGGATGGGTACCACCTGGGCCCATCCCAGTCTCCCATCAGCCTTGGCAGAGCATTCTGTGTGGTCACAGTCCTAGCTGAAGCAAGCCAGAGCTTGTCACCACCTTTGTCATTCCCTGTAGTTTCTACCTTGTATACTGAGAGTGACCTTTTCATTTCTACCTTTGTGCCCATGACCTCACTCTATAAAAAATGACTGAACCAGCTATCTCCCTACTGTGAATTTTCCCAGAAGAACAGAAAGCATCACATCCTAGTGATATCTGTGCACCTATGTTCATAGCACCATAATTTGTGATAGCCAAATTTTGGAAACAACCAAAATGCCCATCTGAAGAATGGTTGAAAAAGATGTGGTATTTTTATGCAATGGAATATTACTCAGGTAAAAAGAATGATAAACTAGAAGAGTTCATAAATAAGTGGATTTATCTTCAATATATACTGGTAAGTGAAATAAACCAGACCTACATATGCGAATATCAGGTAGTCTCCCTAGTATAAGAACTGAAAAGAAGAAAAATGCATGAATACATACATATGTACAGACATACATACATACATGCATACATACATACATACATACATACATACATTTTGGGGGTACTAGAAATCACACTCAGGACCTTGCGTTTTCTGAATCCTCAACCCCTATAAGTTTTTTTTTAGAAGAGTGACTTAAATACAAAATGTACTTGGAAGAGTTAAAAAATTAAAGCTTATTGAAAATGTTAATGTTTAATTCTTTGGCCAATCTTACATACATACCTATATCTATTAATCTAAACAGATTTGATGATGAAAATATGTAATACAACCACTGTTAAATTTTTGTTCTGTTCCGAAATTCTGTACTATATGTACCTTTGCTTGTTACTGTTTTTCTATCTTTATGTCTGCTGTGTTTGCTCTTTAAAATAAATAAACAAATAAATAAATAAATAAATAAATAAATAGATAAATAAATAAAAATTTTAAAGGCTGAAAAGGTACTCTGGAAAAGAGCGCTCTCTCTTTGGGTACCCTCTGCTTTGTCAAGGCTTTGCTCTGTATGTAGTAGCAGTAAAAGCTTCAGGAAAGCTGAGGGCTGGTGTGGCCAAACCTTTTCATTTCTTTAAGTCCTAAAGTCAGGATCAGAATCTGCATTAGCATTGATAAGCTAGTGTATTCATTCTAGCTCTTCACGGCAGTGCTTCCTAGAGAAAGTTCTCTCTATTGTGAGAGAGTCTAATAGCCTACCAAATATTTCGTGCATAAGACGTCCACTGGCAAACACAGAAATCGCCTTGATGCTCTTTGCTAGAAGGATGTGGAGCAGTTATCATGGCAAAGCTCCGCAGAGGTAGAAAGCCATAGATAGGGAGAATTCCAAATGACTGTTCTCATTCCTGTAGCGTTCACTGTCAACGTAACCCCATTTCAACTTTGTGAAGGAAACGATGATGAGAATTTCCATCCCTCAGTCCTAATGTGTCCTGCTTCTGTAAAGACGACACAGAAGTAATTATAAATTAATTGAGACTCCTGTAAGCTCAAGTTGATCTCCCAGGGTACATGAAGTTTACAACAGACCTGAGGCTTTTTTCCTCTTCTCTTTCAAATACATTTCAGTTAGTATTCCTGGTGGAGCGAGTTTTTTCAGTGGCTTTCATGGGAGAAGAATGCTCTTCCAAAGCAGAGACTATAAAACACTACACGACTGAGCCAGGTTCATGTTAGTTGATCATTGCAGAATAATAATCAGGAGAAGGGAGCAAAAAGACCTTAGGGGAATCATCTGTGATCTTCTGTAGTTTAAAAAAAATCATGTTGGGAAGAACATATTTTATTCACTAAATAAATGACTAGTTTCTTACCAAGCTTTCCCTGGCAAGCCCATGGAGAAATTAAATTCTCCTTTTAACCACTAATATTTTCAAGGCAATCAACATGCACTTTACAGTACATCCCATGAATTCCTGTATTTCAATATCAGGGGCACTGCTCTGGGTATTGTTCTGTCAGGGACGTATTGCTTCGTGGTGTAGTTTCAGAGAGCTGACATAACAGTCAGGAGAGACAAAGGTGTGCTGAGGACAGCCTCGTCACCCCAGGAGCTTGCAGAGCAAAGAACTGCTAACTGACATGGGACTCCGCTGTGCACAATCTCTTCACCCAAACAACTCTTCCTGGAATGACCCAGGGACTTAGGCCATCAACGAATGCAAACTTCACCTGTTGGGGATTTTTGCTTCCAATGAGAAGATAAGGGCTGGAGGATGTTGGGAAGGAAGTGTGGGCAGGGGTCTTTCATCCCTAATTGCGTTGGCCTGAATGTGCTGTACACTTCCACAGAAAGCCCATGGTGAGAATTACTGATAGCACCTCGCCTCACCAAGAGGCATGGAAATGCACCCTGGGAATTGATGCTGCACTTAGGAATGCTAGGAGATCTTCAAGGGGAGGAGTGTGGGCCGGCGCCACCTCCTCCTCCTGCGTCTGTCACGTGTACCAGCAGGCAGCTGCTGTTGTTCAGGTAAGGGCATACAGTCTTGCCTCCAAGAGGCCAGCAGGCTGGTCAGTGCCTGGCCCCTGTCTGCAACACTGGCAGGACCTCTGAGGAAGCAGAAGAGCAGAGTGAGTTTCTGTATTCTTCTCAGAGTGAAGAGTATGGGGCAAAGTTGCTGTCTACTGCCGTGAACAAATGGTAAACAGCCCAGTCTTCGCATCCTAGTAATAATGTGGAAACACGCTGGTGCCCGTGCGCTCTGCAACCGCATGGCTTTTCCACACATAAGTGGATGAAGTCATTGAAGGGTTCCTAACAGGAAGCAAACCCCTGGGAAAGCTATTAGCAGTCGAGCATTTGCAATTCATGGGACACTGTACTTGCCCTAAGGGACAGCATGACAGAGTCCTGTTTGGTTTAAAATGTACAGCGGAGTAGGTTGAGCATTCAGATCTCAGCTGGGTTTCTCTTGAATTTATTAACTTACCCATGGAAGTACACTTAAAATAGTTTACCATCTTTCAGTCACCACTTCAGTTCTGCATTTCCAGAAGCGGCAGCAGTCACCCCGGCTTATGATCCTGCAGCGCCTGAACTTCTGTTCCCTTCGGCAATCAAAATGTCATCTGTTTACCAGTCATGAAGATACTCAGTTCACATTGGCACTCGGAAGCTTTCCCTTCCCTTTTATGTCCACATTTTAGTTATAAATACCAACCACTCTTAATATGCCTCATGGCTCGCTCTGCTCCCTAACAGAAATAATGTAGTTCATGCATTTTTAGAATTAGCATCTACGGGCAGCTTGGTGTTCCTATTATTGTTTTCCTCAAAGTTTACAATAATGTGGGACCTACCAGTGAAAGACTTTGAAACAAATCAAAGTATGGGCTTTCTCAACCCAGCCAGAGATTTGCACACGTGGAAAGGGTTTAGAAGTTTCCTAACACATATAAAAAACGTAAAAAAGTCCCCCAAACTTGTAGATAGCATAGGAAAATGCTGGCTTTCCTAACAAAATGCTAGCTCAGAATGTCTTTATTTACCTGTACCTTTTCATTTTCCTTACTCTTCTAGATCAATGATCTGACCCGCGTGATTAAGCCAAAGCCCTCGCTGGAGCACAGAGGTGATTTGCCCTAAGGTCCGTTCTTGTCATTATTAATCTCTTCGTCTGTTTTCTGAGATCAAAAACAGAGGCAGTGCCTTGTGAGAGGGTGCATGAGAGACTTTAACAAGACAGCTATGACAGACTTTTCCAGCTCGCCCTCTCTCTTCTTCTCGTTTTATTTTTCTTCTTATTTTCAGCATGAAATACTCCATCCTAGTGCCTAAAAGTGGAAGCTTCCATGAAAGAATATTCCAGATAAACCCCAATGCTGACCAGTGAGTGAAAATAAGCCTCCCCCACAGCACAGAACACAAGGACCCGGAAGGCCACATACTGATAGTATTAAAGGTAGCATTATTAATAAGCATAGGTCCCAGGAAAGAGCGCTTTGTTTGTCCAACAGAAATCAAGGGAGAAAACATTCCATGGCCAATTCCTGGTCACAGAATGGTGAGACTGCATGTTGTCAACATCATAACAGGAAGAGGGATAAAGAGCAAATTGATTGTTAAGCATCCTGGGAAACCTCCATAACACGATTCTCAAAGCTCACAGGCCCCCAGCCCGCAGAGGTACAAAGCTAAAGTCCCATGACTTCAGTGTGCACCTGCCATCCCCACCACACTACCCGATCGGCGGGTTTTACTGTCGGTCAAGGCTGTTAATCACCCGAAGGCCTGGGGGTAGCCACATTGAAGCTTATTTATGGGCAAGTCAAGCACCCAAAATGCTGAACCGTGCCTGATTAGTTGCACTAATATGCTACTTGTGGCTAATTTCTGAGCCGCTGAACCCACAGGTGTTGGCCCCTACCCGTAAATCACGCCCTACACCTCCTCTTTGCACCCCTGGACCGCCTATGCATATAGATGGGCTGCTTAAGTGACAGGCGGAAAATAATGGATGGACCACTAAATCACCACAGTGCTTAGTCACCTGGCTCTCCTCCGAAGCCAGCCCCACGAGGTTCCCAAGGCCCAGGTCAAGTCCTGTGTTATTGTAACCCCAGTCCTCATCAGCACCCTGCTAACCTTTCCAAGACACAGAGCTTGCACTTCCCTGCTTTATTTGCTTTGCCTGTGCAGTGCACCCCATGCATAAAGCAGCACCATTAAAACTTCCACAATAGCCAGCAGAGCAGAACAGTGTCCCAGGCACTCAGATGACCAAAGGAAACATTCAGTCAGAACCCAGGAACCAGGACCTTCCTTCACCTGTAATTTATTTTTTTTAAATAAAGATGTTAATTAAATGGATCACAAACCAACCAATCTAAACACTAAGTAATATGTTCAGGAAATGCTTGACTTGCCTACAATTTGATTCTCCAGAGTAGTTCCTTGTTTTAAGCCAATGTATGGGTTCCTATAAAAATGAATAGCTCTGAAAATCTACTTAGACACACATATTGACATTGTCTGTTTGTACTTGGAGCAGAGGAAAATGTTGGACTTGGGAGTTGTTTTTACACTTTGGCTAAGAAAACTTTTAGGAAACAATGTTACTTAGTGTGTGTTCGGTGAAATCGCACAGATAGACATAGTACATTAAAAACCCCTTTCTCTTAGGACCAAACCTGTGACATGGGGCCCAAAGAATGGAGTCCCTGAACAGGAGCCTCTCAGCCCCAGCAGGAGCCAGGGAAAGACAAAAGCATCTTCACACTTGTCATTACTTTTGAAGTATTTCACATGGTCCATGCTTAGAGATGATATGCTGCTAAATTTATTCACATTTGAGCACATTCTAATGGAATGTAAACAGCCAACAATCCACACAGACTGAATGGGACCCTCAGGAGAGTGGGAGGAGAGGCTGCCATGGACCCAGCCCTCCTCCCACCCTCCTCAAGCACTCTGAAAACAAGTCCCGAGAGGACCATGCTGCTTCCGGCAGCACAACTGAGCCCCAAGAGAAAGGTCAAGTGAATTTGCCAGAAAGGGGACCCAGAAGTCAAAAGGGGGAAGATCTCTATGCTGAGGATCCAAGCCAACGGTAACAGGTATCCAAGGCTGCAGAAAAAAAAAAAAAATTGAACCGAGGTGAAGGTGAAAGTTGCTCAGCCAGAGGCAACCAGAAATCACACAGATGTCAACACACACACACACACACACACACACACACACACACACACACACCATGTAGAATTTCTTAAATGAGGTTCCACTTGCTTGACTTAGAAGCTATGAAGAAGATACTCCATGAACACTCCAGGTAAGGGGAAGAATCCAGAGAATGGGTTTAAGTTCAAGTTGGACACCAGAGAAGGCAAGCCTTGTCAGCTTCATGACATGGCAAACAAATGGGATGAAGTGAAGGTAAAAACGAGTATTACGGCGAGCAGGCCATCTCTGTGGCAGCCTCAGGTGGATACCCGACCACGTTCTGGGATTCTGTGGAAGCAGGAAATGAGAGCAGAGAAAGATGCTGGGAGACATTGTAACTAAAAAATCTCAAGTTAGTGGTCTGTCACTAGCCACAGATCAAAGACACTCAACAAATTTTAAGCAAAATTGTTTTTTTTTTAAGCAAAATTGGTAAAACCACCCAACTAACCAACAAAAGCCTATATCTAAGGTGCGCCAGAGTCAAAATATTGAAATCTACCAATGTTAAAAGCATTTAAAAGCAAAAGGACACTTTATAAACAGAGGAACAAAGATATAGATGATCATAAATTTCTCATTGAAAATAATTCAACTGCTTTGAAGTACCAACAGAGACAAATATATATGCCAGAGAACTTATTCTTAGAAGTGTAAGTGAAATAAAAACTTTTTATACAAATGGAAGTTGAAAGAATTGCTTACACACAGATAGACAAACAACAAGTCAAATGTAGTCTTTCTGAGAGAAGGAAAGTGGCCTCAGGAAAATATGGATGTTTCAGTTACTCTTCTCTTATTGCTGAGGTAAATACTCAACACCCAACATGAAGGAAGGGAAGATTTTTTTAGTTCACAGTTACTGGAGATTTTAATCCATACTCCCCTGGCTGCAAAGCAGAGTGGCACAGGGCAGAAGGCATCAGTTCGCGGCAGTGGAACAGCAACAATTGCAATAGAGAGAGAATCTGTTCCTTTGTTTCTCTTATATTACATTCAGCTCTCTGCCGTAAGTTGAGCATAGCACTCACACTCGTAATCTCTTCAGTACCATGATTTATAATCCCACTTGATCACCCATAATCCCAGTGGATGAGTTAATCTCAAGCTCTCAATGTCCCCATCCCATGACTGCATGAGGCTTTGGGGTGACTACTAGACACAAACCGTAACAGTGGTTATACACCTTGGAATGGCGAACTCAGACTGCAACCACAAAAATGCTTTAGTTTTTCTTCTGCCATTTAAATCTCTTCAAAACCACTGATTTAGGGCTGGTGAGAAAGCTCAGCACACTAAGCACCTGCTAAGGCAAGTACAGAGACCCAAACAGCCAGAGACCACATGCAATGCAGGCTCTGCCCTGAGGCACACTGAAAACAGCAGGATCACTACCAGTCAGAGATGCTTAAATGTAATTCTTTAAAACCATTTATTTGTTTACTTTTAGTACAGTGTCTCGCTCTTTAGCTCAGACTTGTGATGATCCTCCTATCTCGGCCTCCTTATCTCTGGGATTACAGGTGTACACTTCCATGCCCAGTTCGCCACAGTGAGTCTGGGGCAGGGCCACCATGGATGCGATATTGGGGATGAAACTCAGGTCCTGCAGTTGCCATACAGGTGCTTAGACTATTGAGCTATCTTCCCGGCCCCTTGTTTACATAAAAATAAGAAAATTATAACGTGGCCTTTACCACACAGTGATAGCTCAGTTTATAAACACTTATCTTTAGGGACAATTTGGCTCAAAAACCAAAGAGTTTGCTTAAATTTTATTTTTGTTTGAAAAACCTGTGCTAGGTCCCTAACATGACCTTGGTCCATCCTTCCTACACCAGTGGATGTAGGCATCCTCTCTCAGACTGTGAGATGAATCAAGTCCCTGAACAGAAGTGCCGTGTATGAAGTAAGTGTCGATTGCACAACAGTAGCAGCCCACCTTTGATGGGCAAGGAAGCGAAACTTTATCATTCTATGCCTCTTATATAACTGCTGATAACATGAGATCACAGCATTGAGAGTGGGATGGTGATAAAATATATGACTGATAGGACAGAATGAGGACAAAATGAGACCACAAAAAATAAAGCTTCTAGAACTGGTGAGATAGCTCAGTGGAGTCAGCCTCCCGAGTGCTGGGATTACAGGCGTGAGCCACCACGCCCGGCTCAACCAAGTATATTTAAAAAAAAAAAAGACAAGAAATCGATCGCAGAGGTCACTGCTGAGAAATCACAGAGCAAGGTGGTGGATTTAAGCCTGGGCATGTCCAAAATGGCATTTGCATGTCAGTGGTCTCAGCACTAACAGTAACAGGCAGAGACAGTCAGATTTTGAGATATTCTATATTATTTCTCCATGATCCACGTTCTTTCCATCATACATGCATGGAAACGTGAAGACACAAGCATGAGCTTGGGGACAATTTGGTGCAGAGATACATATCTAACTGCATGTGGGAGACTTTGTAAACAATCCTGGCACTGACAAGAAACAAAAATAGGGCCGGCCAAGTAGCTCAGCAGATTAAAGCATCTGCAAGCAGGCTCAGGGGCCAGAGGTGCAATCACTGGACTTGCAGTGCCAACCCCACCCCCGGGGCACACTACAATGGCCATTGAGACTGGGAGTGGTGGTGCATGCCTGTAATCCCAGCTCTTGGGAGGCTGAAAACAGGCAGATCACTGAGTCCTATCTAGAAGTGAGACCCTGAACACCCTATAGGCCCTTCCCTAAAGTACAAAGAAAAGAAAAGAAACAAAAATGAATACAAATAGGTTAAAGTACCTAAAGAAGGAAAGGATAAGTTTCAATCACAGGAATCAAGAAAAGTGTAGTATGATTGAAATAACTCACAAGTTATATATCAAAAACATTCGTATGACCTGTATAAACAGAAGTGTTGTTTACCTGTCCATGAATATATTTATCACAATCCCCAAGACTTAGGGACTTAATAATAGAGTAGTTTTAAAATATATGAAGCAGGGGCCAGGGAGATAGCTCCGTGCAACAAGTGCCTGCCTGGCACATGCAAGGTCATGAGTTCGAACCCCTGTCCTGCAAAATAAATAAATAAATAAAAAACAAACAAATAGCGGGAGGCTGAGGCAGGAGGATCGGTGAGAGTTCGAGACCAGCCTGAGCTACAAAAGTGAGCTCAAGGCCAGCCTGAACTGCATAGTGAGACCCTGTCTCAAAAAAAGACAAAAATAAATAAATAAATAAATAAATAAATAAATAAATAAATAAATAAATAAATAAAATGTATGAAGCCTAACTTTGGTAGAGTTAAATAATCAAATAATTACCTCCAATGATTTCAATATGACTGCTCGATAATTGATGGAAGCTAGAAGCAGAGGTGCACACCCGCAACTCCTAAACTTGGGAAGCTGAGGAAGGAGTCTGCCTAGCAATATCATGAGTTCAAGACCAGGCTCGAGCACGCAACAACAAGCAAAACAGTAACAAAACCAACTAGACAGAAACAACTGAAAGAAGCATAAGAAAATCAGAAAAAATAGGAAATTTTGAAACGATGCTATCATTTTTTAAATTTACTTTTTTTTTTTTTTTTGTGGCTGGCTCAGCCCACTCTGGGGCAGGGCTGGGGCACAGCATATGGTGCCAGAGATTGAGCCATGGTCCCTGCCCTTCTCTAAGCTTGCTTAAGCAGGTGCTTTAGACTGCTGAGCTATCTTGCTGGCCTAATACTACAAATTATAAGAAAGTAGTGTTTCTGAAACATACTGATGACAAAAATGGAAGAATATATATTATTTTTAACTACATAGGAAACACTAAAATAGAGAATATTTTGATTCATAACACAAGTCTTAGTAACAAAAAACTAATTTAATTTATTTGAAGTTCTTTCTCTTACCAAACTGAATTCAGTGGAAAGTAAGTAACAAAAAGATCTCTGAAAAATTCTCTATATTGAGAACTAATAATCTACATCTAATGAAACTGGATGTAGTGGCTGAAATCTGTAGTTCCGTCACTCTGAGATTCTAACGTTGGAAAATCACAAGTTCTAGTCCAGCCTGGCCATTTTGGCAGCTTTATGGGACCCTAATTTTTTAAAAATACACGACAGAAATAATGAAAACTTAATTCAGAAACTAGAATGATTAGATTACTTTTGGTCTCAAAAGAAAAAGAAGAAAAGCTGTAATTGAATTTGGGGAAGGTACCTAAATTTATTATGGAGGGAGACATGACTTTTATGGCAATAATTGTCTCCATGAAGAAAGAAAAGTTGTATATCATATAAATAACTTCAACTTTAGAAAATAATATTAAACAATGGAAACATGTAAACAATTCAAATAGTAAAAATAAATAATAGAGAACAGAGCAGATAAAAATAAAATAAGCATGCCAAAATTATAGAGAAAATTAACTAAATCAAACATGTATTCATTAAGAACACCTACATAATTCACACAGGTACATTTTTACCAAAATCATGCACATGAGAAGTGATATTTCTGTAGGCTTTTTGTAAGATAATTTTTATCCCTCCCCCAAAAAATGCTTTAAACAATTTGAAATAGTAGATCAAACTTACTAATACATATTCCTTCCTATGAAAGTTAATTGTGGTGGTCAGGTGCAGTGGCACACACTTATAATCTTAGCACTCCAGAAGCTGAGGTGGAAGGATTACCCTGAGTTCAAGGCCAGCCATAGGCATATAGTGAGGTCCACGTCTGGCTAAACCACATAGTGAGACCCTGTCTCAAAAAAAAAAGAAAAGAAAAATTAAAAAATATTTATATTGTAACACTTCACTTCATTGACTTAGTATAGAATTCATGAGAAAAACAGAATAATGGAACAGATAGGTATTAGAAATCAATGCACGAGTTGGACAACTCTGCTTCGACCAAGATACAAGGCAAATGAGAAGCGGCCATCTTTTTATTTCCTGTCACATGGGACTCTCTGTGAGGAAAACCACAGACACAAAACAGAAACATCAATCCCACATTAATTTCTGGCTCAATATGCAAGAATTATTTCATAACGACTCTTCTGTGTAAATGTTAGCTGGAAACAATAAAAGTCATTAATGTTGTCTTCTTCAACTTCATAAACATCATCTTTGAAAAGTATTTAGTATAATGCTTTGCTCTAAGCCAAACTCAAGCTCCTTTCCAACTTCTAGCACCAGAAATTCCATCTTGAAAATTTGTGCTGTGCAAAGAAAGAACGAAAGGAGGTAAAAGAAAGGGTAGCCCTGGTCATTGAACTGCTGATTTCTGCTGGCCTGTTGGAAGGGGCAGTTGTTGTTTAATTCTTTTTGTTCTCATCTTTTTCATTTGTATAAAAATTAAGAGGGGACCGATTCTGCATGGTGTTACAGTTGGCAATTTGACCAATTCGAAGATGACAATATACAATATACCAACCATTGTTGGATTCCTATTATTTTGTCTAGTGAAATCCTATATTGTTTCTCATGGGTTTTTGAACTAATTTTTATTCTTTTTCAAGTAGGAAAAAGAAATTTTGTGCCGTGCAAAATTTGAGATGAGGAAGTAGAAGTAAAAGTAAAAGGAGAAGTTGAAATAGAAATGCAGAAATATAGCAATAGAAATAGAAAAAAAAAATCCTAGAATGAATGTTCAGCAGCTGCCTTTCTTGGGTCTTCCAGTTCCCCAGGTTTTCACACTGCAGACCCCAACCTACCATCTGAGTTTCAATGTTCATTTAAAAAAGAATAATCTCAAAAGTACACTTCTCTTGTTTTCTTGCTGTTGATGGCTTACCTATCTCTCCCTGTTGTCCAGGAGATAAAGTTCTGGGTCCAGAAATTACTGTGAGCGCACAGGTCCTCCCCAGCCCTTGCTTCTGCTCCTGCAATCACTGCCAGCCCCTGTGCCCTTAAAGGTCTTTGCCAGGGAAATCCGCTGCCTGAAGACGATCCTCTGCCCCTCGCATCATTTCCTAGGGATTGCTTTGAAGCACTCGTCCTTCAGGTCTTCTCTGGAGCCGCCTTGTCAGGCGTCCTCTGCTGCCTTCTGTAGCAGCCCTCCCGTGATGCCCACCTCCCGGTTCCTGTCCCTTGGGAGGATGCTGTGTTACAAAATGTATCACTACATTGTTATTATCATAATCAAATAGCTGAAGGAAACTACTTAGATAAAACAGAAGCTCATTTTCTGGTGGTGTTGCCGGCCAGCTGTTCAGAAAGCAAGATGGGCTCTGCAGAGGGCGCCTCTATGGGTCGCCTCCCAAGAGGCAGTGCTAGTAGCCTGTAGGAGGGAGAGGTGAAATGGGAAAACCGGAATACAGACAGACTGCGTGGGCCATGCTTCCAGACCAACTATTTTAAGCCAACGGAGCAAGCTTCCTGAAAAACACTTTAATCCCTTCCAGGTATGGCATAGCCTACAGATCCCCTGCTCGGCGACAACTCTGGAAGTTCCACGTCACCATTACATATGGACTGGCCATGAAGGCTAGGGAACACGCCTCACCTAACCCCTAATGCATGTGCTGAGTAGAAAGCACAACTGCATCTGTGTCTTAGTTACTTTGTACTTTTTCCTCAGACAAATACTTGACACACAAAATGAAGGAAGGAAAGGTTTATTTAGCTCACAGTTCCTGGAGGTTTCAGTCCATATTCAGCTGGCTCCAAGGCACACAGGCACATGGCAGAGAGCAACAGTTCATGGCAGCGGAACAGCAACAGTGGCGACAGAGGCAACAGAACAACCAGAGGAGCAGAGAGCAACAGCTAGAGTCTGTCTCTCTGTCTCACTTTTATATTCCAGCAGGCTCTCTGCCTCACCCTATCCTCCTCAGGCCACACCTATAATTCCCAGCAGTACACAGACCCATAATCTCATCAGTACTACAACACATAATCCTAGTGGATCATGAGTCAAGTCTTAAACTCTATCAGTCTCTGTCCCATGATTGCATGAGTCTTTGGGGGGACAACTAGACACGAACCATAACCATCTGAATCTTGGTTGCTGTCCAACTAATGGTGAGAGGGGAGGATCGCTGTATCAACCTAGTGGTCTCACAGCCACCACAGAGCCCTTAATTGCCGACATGAGAGGCAGGAGAGAGCACAAAACTGTACAGTGTAAGACATCTAGGCTGGCTCGCTGGCTAGCTAGAGATTGAGGAGCAGGCCATGAGCCAAAGAGTGCGGCACACTTGGAAAGCATGGAGTGCCAGGGGTGAGGTGGTCTTCTGGTATCCTGGAGAGAAATTCAGCCCCACTGACCCCTGGGTGCTGGCACCTGGGTCATCCTCAGACCTCCAAACTGAGGTGTACAGTCACCTGTCCCTCTGCCAGAGCATTCAGAGCAATTTCAGTGGAGCCCACGTGGCCCAGGGGGGCTTTCTGTACCTAGCGTCCCCTTCTGCACTAGCCACGTAGTTTCCACGAGGCAGCAGTGCTGTTTCTTCTGTCCACTGTGTGTCACTAAGAAGAGGTACACAGCACACGAGAGGTCCACTTTTAGAATACTAAGAGTGTCACGATGATTTGCTGTTCTTTAGTTTACTGTAATTTATTGAAATAGTGAATATCACGACCTATGTTAAAACATTTGATATCTATGCAAAAGAGAGTTTATGAATCCCAAGTTCATCTGGAAACAGAACAGGTCTTTTTTTTTTTTTTCCTTCCATTGCCTGGGTTTGATGTTGGACTTAGACATTCATTTCTATCTGTCGCGGGAGGACAGAGCAGCTCTGGCTGCATAGGAAGGAGGCGTAGCAGGGCAGCACTGCCGCAGCGTGAAGCGGGCTCTCAGCGGCGGGACAAGCTCAAGGGAATGGGCGCATGGTCCAGCATGGGCAGCAGACCTTCTGCCAGTGAACTGTGGAGGGAGCAGACGAAGCGACCCAAGTCACAGAGGAAGTGGCCCTGAGACCCGATGTACCCCAGTGGTTACTGGAAGAGTGGCCTGAGCACACTTCGGTCCTCACGCCCAGGCAGCGCAAGTTGAGAACGTCCATATATTCTTATTACATTGACTTCAGATTTCTTTAGGCAAATAACGATGAAAAAAGTCATCTGACAGTTCTGGAGAAGAAAAATGAGTGTGCGAAGCCGGGAGTGGCACATCCATGTGTTACCCTTGCTCTGCCTCTGATTTAAGAAGCACAGACAGTTCGTGGCTGGCGGAAAGTGTATTATAGACAGCCGGGCTAGTTCCAGCGTGGGAATTAAAAGGGCACCCGCTAAATCTGTCAGAAGGCACTTTCAAGATGTAGCACCAAAGAATTATATCAGAAAGGTCACTCGGAGAAATACGAGTGTCACAAAGTTAAGTACATCCAAGGAAGATCAGATAATAGGAAATATCTTTTTTTCAAAGCTGGAATGATAGATTGCAAAAACGGTGAAGCGAAGCTCAGAGCAGATATAAAGGGAAATCAAGAGGAAGGGAAAAAATAAAATAGGAGGGTAATACAATAGAAGTGAGGCTGTAGAAATCATAAAAGAAATGCTTGGAAACAACAGTGAAACTTATTGAGTAAAGTGAAATTTATTCAGAACATTCAGATGGCAAGATTCAGAAAAATAACCCGTGGAGTGGCATTCTGGCTGATTGCAAGATGCTGTGAAGAATACATCTTTTAAAAAAATTGTCATATGTTCTCATAGCACACTGTATGAATAATTTAGCAGGGACACTGAGATTTATGAATAGAGTATTATCAGTGAAAATTTTAATGTCAGTGTCAGGATCAGGTTACCTTTCTCTCTCTCTCTCTCTCTCTCTCTCTCTCTCTCTCTCTCTCTCTCTCTCTCTCTCTCTCTCTCTCTCTCTGTCTGTCTGTCTCTCTCTTTGTGATGGTTTGGTTGTAACCAAACCAATTGTTTCTGTTTCTCATTCCCATGCCTAAGGTGGAGTAGAACTACTTAAGCATTGCAGAAGGACAGATGTGTGAGAACCCTCAAGGTCTCGGGATCCATGAGACCATGAAGTGCAGAGGACCCGGTGTTACCTGATGGACCAGCCTCCAGCTTGGCCTTTAGAACTAACTGCTGGGTGGCATCTCAGATGAGGTTTGCTCTTGTGGCCCATGGCTCTTTTTCTCCTTTGTCCACGCACATTTTCTAAGTGGGAAGCCCTTCAGCACTAGAGGAAGCCTCATCAGGACCTGAGCTTCCCAGAAGAGAAGAATGAGAAAGGTTGGACATTCCATTTCAGTAGCATGTCCCCCTAGTCCCCAGTGTGGAAGGAAGATCCATGGCAGACACTGTTGAGACATGGTCCTGTGAAGGTTCTCCATAGGCACACAGCAGTGGGTGGGAATGAACTCTGGGCCATGCATTAATCCCCACACTGTCTACCTGGTCAATTGTCACCTCCCAGACACCATCCCCAAAGCAGAGATGGAAGTCTTTCGCTTGAAACCCAGGACCGCAAAAATGAATATTTGAGGGGCTGTGAAATGAGTTCAATTTGTTTACTGTGCACCAGGAAGACAAGGCTATATGGGATGAAGCCCCGGGGTCCTGCGCCAAGGCTTGTATCTCTGCAGTCCTGCAGAAGCTCTGATCAGTGCCTTAGCTCCTGTTGCATAGCATTCGGGCCTGAGGTAAAACAAGCACTAGCTCCTGGGTCACCTGGCATGTGACACTGGGCACTTGATTCATTCTCTTCCAATACTGGCCCGAAGCTAATCTGCGCTTCATCCACTGACGCAAAGACACTTCAATTGAAGTAATGGTATGCAAGTGCTCAGTGAACTTTGAGGGCCTCTTAGAGCCCCACTGCTGTTCTTACCGAGGGAAAGGAGGGGAAGGAGGAAATCGTTCGTCATCTTCAGTTGCTGGTGTTCAACTTTCAAAGACTGATATGTAGATAAGCTTTGTATCCCCAACTCCTCACCGAGGTGAGACACGGTCCTGGGATGGTTCTCCAGAGCCACACAGCAGAGATTTTACTAAGATAATGTAAGTTCTTTTTGTCTCTTAAAGGTAACAATACATGAGTAAAACTTTAAACTGCTGACAAAGACAGGCACAGATGATTCAGGTTCTTGAGACATAGGTGGAATCTGTGATGCATCATAAGTAAATGTCATAGAACCATGACTTAACTAAATAATCGAGTTATACCACATACTTCTTCACTGATCAGAAAAAGAACGGCATAAATATGGTGCAGCGGTAGATCAAGTGCTGTTGAAAACAAATGAAATATGGAAGTCCCAGTGAAATCCATCATTTTTTTGTGGCTTACCATTTGTACAAGGGAGCCAGGCTGTGGATACCTCAAGACTGTAATCCAAGCACTTTGGGAGGCTGAGGCAGGGGATCACAGGTTCAATTCTAGCTTAGGTAATCTAGACTTAGCAAGACACTATCTCAACACAAAAAGGGTTGTGGTATAACTCAGCACGGAGGTCTTTGGCTTGGAACCCGGGAACACAAAAATAAATATCTGAAAGGCTGTGTTTTGAGCTCAAGCATCACATTCAAGGTTCTTGTGCACCTTCTGGCAGTCAGGCAGCGTGGTTCCTTTACACGCTGCATACACCTCTACGGAAATGAGCAATGCAGGTTTCTCTTAAAGACAAAGCGAAAGTTATTAGAATATCAATGCTGGTCAGAAAATATCATTTACAAGCTAAGTCAAAGGTATTTGATACTCAGAAAGCCAGTGATGATAAGCCCAGTACCTATGTTATAGAGTAATAGCATCACAAAGCTTTTCTGCTGGAGGGTTGAGAATGTAAGTTAACAGACCGACAATTGGAGAAAAAGAAGGGCTATAAGGATAGTCAATATTTTGGCCCTAGCCCTTCAAGGTCAATAAAGACCCAGGATATAAGAGAACCTGTGCTGTAATATCCTATAACTCAGAGGTGTCCCAAATTTCCTGGTCAAGGAGATTATGG